>JADRCC010548016.1:0-12753 GCA_019843855.1 Hylomyscus alleni
TTGCTACAGGTACCACATACTTGAGTCACAGAACATGGAGAACATGGAGAAATCAAGGTGGTACTTACCAAGTCTTTTCTCCACCTGGCTTTCTTTTATGTTGCTATAGTTTGCTATGAGTGCTACCAGAGGAAAAAGGTAATTATCAGGCATACCCATCTGAGAATCCTGCAAGTTATAAAAATGACTAAACTAGTAAGACATACCAGCTTGTGGGATGGTGGCATGAACATCTGTGACTAACAAACCATTTTCTGATCAGATTTAATTTTTACTCTGCCAGATGAAAACCATGTCTGGCACTATTACAGGGTCAAGAACGTGTGACTAGAGAAGTCATTTTTCCCTACTGGAGAATCTACTCCTGCTTATTCTGATAAATGGGCATAATATTAAACTCTCAATTACTTGTTATGTCTGTAAATAAATGCATCTCTCAATGCTCATTAGGAAATCTTCTTTATGCAGTAGATGGCAGTGAACATACCATCCTATTACTGATAAAATTACAGAGAAGAGACTGTGAAATGTCAAAGCTAAATGAAAACATACTCTTTATAGTTTATTTGCCCTATAGATTAGGAGATTCAAATGATGATGGGTTTCTAGTAGGTTCCTTTTCTCTGTCAGTAAAATAAAGACAAGAAAGCAACCCAATGCAAAGCTAATGTTTACTGGCAAGCATTCCATACATCTAGAATAAACAAGGGCCTCTCAGAACTGAGGAGACCACTGGCTTAAATGTGAGTTGAGTTTTTATTTAGATTTGAGGTGTATCTGTTGATCTGATCCTCCTGCTCCTTCTTCATTTGGTTTAATGGTGTCTGTGTATCTCTACTGGTTCTACCTATAACTGTTCCCTTTAAAGTTATGTAAGGCCTGTATTTTAAGGAATAAGAAATTATTTTTTTCTGATGGCTACATACGTTTTAAAAATTATTCTTGTCTATGGCCATACCATCTTGAATGTGCCCAATCTTGTCTGATCTCGGAAGCTAAGCAGGGTCAGGCCTGGTTAGTATATACCAGGAAACAGAGAATGGGAGACTGCCTGGCAATACTGGGTACTGTAGGCTTAAAAAACAAAAAATGGTTAGAGAGAGGGCTCAGTGGTTAAGAGCACTAGCTGCTCTCACAGAGGTCATGAGTTCATCTCCCAGCAACCACATGGTGGCTCACAACCATCTGTAATGGGATCTGTTGTCTTCTTCTGGTATGTCAGCATACATAAATAAATAATTTTAAAAAAATAAAAATAAAATAAAAATTATTCTTTAGCTTGCTTAGAATTTCATACAATATATTTTGATAATGACCATTCTCTCAAATCCTAACTTGATAATTAATCTTTCAAGAGAGAAGAGTTAGAATGCATTAGACTAACATAAATTATATTATTATATTATATATTATATGTATAATATGTATAATATGTATGTATATATTAATTATTATGTATTATTAATTATTTAATGCAGATTCATGTCTCCTTCTCTACCCACCCAATACTGTGGCCTCTTTTTTAAACCAGTCAAAATAAAGTTTGACTGCCCAACTTTTTGGATGTGAGGCATTCTACTGTGGCATGGTTAACCTATATGGGGCTACACCTTTAGAGGAAACTGACTATCTCACTCAGTCATAACAATTTCCAATAGCTCCTTGGCATTGGATGGGAGAGCATCCTGTAATTTGGCCTGTGTCTAGACTTGCAGAGTCTAGATAGACTCCATGCTATCACAAGCTCTGCCTGTCCATATGGAAAGCTTCCCTTCTGTATCTAGAGAGCCTTGCTTGTTTCCTTGTAGCTGTCCAACATCTCCAGCTTTACTATCTTTCTGCCACCTCTTCAGGAGTCTTGGGTACAAAGTATGTGGTATATATGTTACAGTTATGGCTGCGCATTCTTGAGTGTCTTATTCTCTGTTTCCTGGTATATATCAATAACTATCTATTCCAAACAGAAACTTCTCAGATGAGGGTTGAGAGATGTGTTGATTTATGAGTTTAATGATAATCATTCAGAATATATTTAATAATATGCTTGTTTATCAAAAGACATCATATTTGTTCTCATTTAAAGGTGTTAACTTTGAATCTGCAGAGGTGCCTGTTTCAAAAACTACTGAATAAAGGTCAGAAAATTACTAAAGTACCATAGGGAGGCTTTCAAGAGAGAAGAGTTAGAATGCATTGGACTAACATAAATTGTATTATTATGTACTATTTGTATATAATATATGGAAGTGTATATTATACATATTATAATATATATTATATGTGTAAAACATTCACACAACCTAGACCCTTCATTTCTAGTGACTAGCTTTTATGATGCTGGACAGGGCTACATGTTGCTTCAAGAGATAGTTATTAGTCATACAGAGCTATAACTTACAATAACAATAATGACTGTCCTGGAAGACATGCCCACTGGTGTAATAATGGCATAAATATCAGGTGAGAAACCACCCACTTTCTGATTGAATTTAAGTCTTGTTTACAAGATGAAATTCATACATGCTCTCATTATTCTATCTAGAAACTGTTGCTAGAATGGTACTAGGCCCTGGAGCAGAACCTGTTGGACATGTTTTAAAATAACCTACTTTAAAACTTCTTTTAGATTGAATTGTTTTACTTTATGTGTGTGAATACCCTGCCATCAAATGTGTTTGTGTACCTTGTACATGCAGTACGGTCTGAGACTAGAAGAGGATTTTGTATGCCCTGAAAGTGGAATAGACGTATTTTTGTACCAGCATATGTGCAATGAAGATAGAACCTGAATCATCTTCAATACTAGCAAGTACTCCTACACTCTGAGCCATTTTTCTATTCCTATAATCTAATTTTTAAAAGTGACTCCACATGTATGTATATTAATTGAAACTATGGTTAAAATAGCTGTTGTTCTCCACATAACTTTTCAACCGTTCATCATTTAGTCAAAATTTACCATTATAACTGAATCAAGAAATTGTTCTGCTCTATTATACACAAAACTTTGTCCTTCCCTTTGGAAACTACTATTTTAGCTTTATCTTTCAAATCTTTGCTTATTCTATCTGTCAACCTCTCTCCATGAGTCTTTCCAACTGAATTACTTGTCTTATTTGAAAAGTTGAGGATTATCTATGGAATAGAAGTTGAATCTTGCCATATTTCTAAGCAGTCATTAAATTCAGATTCTAAGAAAAGTTTCTCTGCACACAATTTTAAAAAATACTTCTTTCTTTTTTATAATAAACCTAGCATTGTCCCAAGAAGATAAAAATATTACCGTTGTTATTTAGGGGTAGCACAGTGGAAAGATTTTTGACCCCAAATTCACACATCTCAGTCCTGGTTCTCTCAATGTCAGTGATGGTGGAGATATGACTAATATTTCCATTCTCTGGTTCCTGAAGTCTTTTTATGAAGAACAACTTGGAGAGGAAAAAGTTTATTCAGCTTACACTTCTATATTGTTCATCATCAAAGGAATTCAGGACAGGAACTCAAACAGGGCAGGAACAGATGCCTCTTAATTCTCATAGCTTCCTCAGCCTGTTTTCTTATAGAACCAGGACCCCAAAGCCTAGGAATAACACCACCCACAGTGTGCATGCCCTCTCCCATAGATCACTAATTAAGAAAATATTCTACAGGCTTTCATACAATTGAGGTTCCTTCCTCTCAGATGACTTAACTTGTGTCAAGTTGACATAAACTGTCCAGAACAGATACTTTTTTCCAACTTAGCTAGAAAGTTTCTGTTATTTCTCCACTACATTCTGTGTCAGTCTTTGCCTTAAGATACACATGATATTAGGTATTCATAAATACTCATTTTATGTATGTTTTATATAAAAAGGCATGAGTTTCTTCAGATGTATTTTCTTATATTTATGAAATAAATGATAGTCCCTTTAAATTATTTTATAAATTCAAAGTAGTTTACATCAAAAGACAAAAAGAGTATAAAATTTGACAACTGAAATTTGTATTACAAATTAATATACAAAAATGGTCACTTTAACTGCTAAGAAAATTAGAACCACATGAGATCAAAGAGACTGAAATTCATTTGAAAATACATAAAGATACATTTTTCTGTAATATAAATAAAATATCTCTTTATATATTTCATATAATTTATGTAGTTGAAAAGTAATTTGGATTAATCAGATAGTATTTATGACACTTGTAATGTCACCAAAAGGACAATTTGCTAAAAGTTTTGACCATGGTTTTTCACTATTGGGGGCTCCAAGAACTTTAACAAATAGGGCTTAAGGGAGTTCTTCCAGATACCAAGTCTTTACACTTTGAGAAGTCTATAGGCTCTCAGTGTCTTCCTGTCTCTCTTTTCCATATTCTGTACATGGACAGCTTTCCCCACTGTAATCTGCTACATAGTCACAGGCACAGAGACAGCGTGTCAGCCTACTGGAAGTCTATAGATTACTTTTATCATACATTCTGTCGACCAAAGAATCATCCACAAATTTGTTGAGAAGTGAAATTTTTATTACATGTTATGCATAAATTATGCTCAAGAGAAATAGAATTAGATGGATTTAATATACTTCTATTTGATAGCATTAATAATTATGGTGCTATGGCATCTTTAATAATTCATCTAGCTTCTGATACTTGACTGAGTAATTATTTTATACTTCAAAAGTATAAGATCAAATTTTTGCAAATGTTGAAAATAATTATTTACTGGGACTTTAAGTTCACATTATTTAATAGATGAGGGAGTATATCAACAATAAGAAAGTAGAGCATCTTCATCTTTGCTCTTCATTGTAAACTTCAGTATCTCAATGAAAGAACTGACTTCACTTGGATGAAGTGTGAGCCAATTACAAAAAGAGAATTAAAGATTTCAAACTTGTCAAGAAATTTTCTTAATATATCATCTCTAACTTATTAATTGATTATAATAATTCTAATTATTCTTGTTTGTTCATTATATTTTAATCTTTTATAGGCTACCACATAATGTATTGAGACATATATCCCCCATCTAATGTTCAAATTATCATGAACACACATGTAGTCTATTCTAATGTAGGCGGTGTCTATAAATAAATTTAATTTCTCCCAGAAGTAATAAGATGGAGTGATATTTTTACCATTAGTAAGAGTAAATTTGGTTGTAATATTTTGTCATGGAAAGGCTTAGGTGAATTATACCACAGAGATTTTGATATCTAGATACTTGTACTAAGTGTATCAGAGATATTGTTAAATCACACACTCACACACACACATATACATACATACATATGTATATGCATACATGCATATAAATATACACATGCCCACACACCTACATGCATACATACACAAACACTAACACAAAACATATATGTACTGTTTTGGAACTATTTTAAATGTAGTTCATTTTAGTAGAGCAGAATATGTCAGGCACAAGAAATGTGCATGTGAACAAACTCAACTGATATATAAAAAGTACAGAAAGAGTATCTCCTACTCTGTGGCATATATCAGCAGTACAAATCAGGCCATATCCTGTCTTTAACTTGGCCAAATTAACAGTTCTTAATGGAATCATGAGTTATCCTGCAATGTGGTTGCTCCAGGGGAACACCCACATGCTCTGGATTAAGCATTTCTATTCCTCCCATACATTCTATTCTGTTTCTTAGTGTCTACTTTGACTTTAGAAAAAGGAATTCCTAGAGACACTCCTTCATTGCTGGTGAGATTGTGGAGAAAGGATTTCATAAATTCATTGTTTTTAGTAGCTGAGTAGTACTCCATTGTGTAGATGTACCACATTTTCTGTATCCATTTCTCTGTTGAAGGACATCTGGGTTGTTTCCAGCTTCTGGCTATTATAAATAAAGCTGCAATGAACATAGTGGAGCATGTGTCCTTATTACATGTTGGAGTATATTCTGGGTATATGCCCAGGAGTGGTATAGCTGGGTCCTGTGGTAGCACTCTGTCCAATTTCCAGACGAACCACCAAACTGATTTCCAGAGTGGTTGTTCCAGCTCTTAATCCCACCAGCAATGATGGAGTGTTCCTCTTTCTCCACAATCTTGTCAGCATCTGCTGGCACATAAGTTTTTGGTCTTAACCATTCTGACTGGTGTAAGGTAGAATCTCAAGGTTGTTTTGATTTGCATTTCCCTGATGACTAAGGATTTTGAACATTTCTTTACGTGCTTCCCAGTCATTCAGTATTCCTCAGTTGACAATTCTCTGTTTAGCTCTGTACCCCATTTTTTTAATAGCTTTATTTGTTTCCCTGTAGTCTGACTTCTTGAGTTCTTTGTATATATTGGCTATTAGCCCTCTATCAGATATAGGATTGGTAAAGATCTTTTCCCAATCTGTTGGTTACTGTTTTGTCCTATTGACAGTGTCCTTTGCCTTACAGAATAAACCTTATGTTTTAGATTAAATCCCCAAAGTAAATAAATAAATAAATAAATAAATAAATCTAAGCATTTTTGGACAAATAACAGATTTATTTATTTAAAAGATTTATTTATTATTATACATAAGTACACTGTAGCTGACTGACTTCAGATACACCAGAAGAGGGCATCAGATCTCATTACAGGTGGTTGGGATCTGCCATGAGATGGCTCAGCAGGTAAGAGCACTGACTACTCTTCTGAAGTTCCTGAGTTCAAATCCCAGCAACCACATGGTGGCTCAGATTTGATATTTTAAGAAACATAGTGAAACTCTTTCAGGTCACATAACAAGATGAAAAAAAAAAACCTAATTTCATCAGTAAAAATTCATCACATATTTTCATATTATCGACCAACAAATTGATGCAACAAATTTTAAGTTCTCATTAGTAATTTAGAATTTTAAATTTAAATTATTTCATGATTATTTACCTTCTGACATGACATTCATTTTTTACATATTCTGTTGTTTGAATAAATTTTAAACAACATATGCACATTTTAACCTACTTATGTGGGACTGTACATCATTCCTGTACCTTGTGTTCAATAAATCCAATCCTGCATAAAATAAGGTAACAACAAATAGAATATTAAAACTGAATAGAAAACCCACTGTGAATGATATATGAAAATCATAAGTGTTGGCATACAAATTTCACATTATTAGTTTTGTATAACTGTTTTTGTTAGCATTCAAAAAAGTTTTTGTTAAAGAACCAGAGAGTAATGATTTTGGTTTTTTGAGCTATGTATTTTAAAGAATTTATGAAAGTTTACATTTATTTATTTATTGAGTGCTTACATGTGTGCATTCACATGTACATGTGTTAATGTGTGCAAGAGGACATCTGCATACAACTTGTGTATGTGATATTCTCCTTTATGTTTCATTACTCAAGTCTTCAGGCATGGTGAATAAGTTTCCTTTCCTGCTGAGCCTTCTTTTTGGCCTATTTAACATTTTTAGTAATATGAAATTAGGCAAAAGAATAATTAAAGAACGGACACCATAATGTTCCAGCTTCACATCAGAATTCAGTCCACATAAAATTTGTAAGTAAACTAGATCCCCAGTAAGAGTGGGTGCAGCTCAACAATTTTCTTGTGGATAAAAGCCAGATCTCTTATAGCTAATTTTCAGTGAAGAACACTAGATTTTTCAAAGTTTTATTACTTAAAACATCTCAACAACCTTAGCTGATTTTTGAGTACTGTTGAATATTTAATTGTCAATTTGAGGCAAAAAAGAAAAATTTCAACTAATTATCTCTTATATCCATATTTTTCTACAAGAATTCTCTCTTTGACTTAGTATCTAGTCTTATTAATATCTTCAAGGCAAGTATAGCAGTGTTGATCAAAGGCATGAAGCCTTGGGCTACAGAATCTGCTCTAGGTCATTAAACAAATTAAAGATGAAGTTCAAACACAAGTTTGCTTGCCCCCAGTACCTAACTTGCAATACTGTTGAGTAATTACTTTGTAAAGTCCTGTGAACTGATGGGATCTGAGACACAAAAACTCAAGAATGGTACACTCTCCTGCCCAGTCGCTTCCCTTTACATCCCTTTTCTAGTTTCTGATGATGTTTCCTGGCTGTTGACTCTGCTGTATCCTTCGGCTTATGGTTCTTTGATTTCTCCCATTCACTTTTTTCTGTCCTCTGTCCTCTGTCCTCTCAGCACACAAATATTTACATATCTAACTACCCACAGAATCTTTTTCACATAATCTGACATTACTCCATTCTTTCTGTCTGTTTTAAGTTTTCCATATGTAGGCCACAGAATTATATTCCATGTTCATATGTTGTTATTTATTTAAGAACTTCATGAGTACATTTGGGTAGTTCTAAGAAGTAGGAAGATTTGTGTTCATTCCTTAATTTATTGAGTTTAGAAGAATTTGAGTTCATAGTAAATACTCATTGGGTAATACTGGTGACTACTCATTAATACTTCTAGACATTCATCTAATGATGGATACTGTGTTCAGTCAATTGATATTCAAGACCCAAACAATTGGGAAAAGCAGACTAACTATAAAATGAGATAATTAATTACAATAATGTTCTTATTACACTCATTTTTTAAAAGTTCTGTAGGTGTCTAAATGGTATTCATTAAAATGCTTTAGTAATGACCTCAAATTATTCAAATTGTACTAATATTGCATTAACAAATATATTAAAGCACTACTCCTTGGAAGAGTTTGACCAAAAGTGAGTCAAGATGTGAATTCTCTACTCTGTCCCTGAATTTTCTGTTTATCCAGCCTTTCTGTAGCTCATGGCTTTTGCTTTGTCAATTATCTGTCTTTGTATGTATCTGATCTGTGCCTGTCTGATATTTAAATGTCTTGTGTTGTCCCTACAAATGAATTTTATTCTGCATTTGTTTAAAACAAAGAAAGTACCATATTGGGAAAGAATGAGAGATAATTTACAGAAATCTTTAACAGAGTGTTTCAAGAGGGATCTAGTCACTCATGTTAATTGACTCCAACTTCATACAGATAACAAATATAATTGGAAAAAGACCACCATCAAGTAATATCTGAATTCTGTTTCCAGCATTGGTGGAAAATATTTATTACATAAGTCCTCTTCACATTTATTTGCTGTTTTCACCCTTGATTAGCATAGCATGCTTACAACCCTGTACTGCTTTTTGAGTTAGGGGCATGGCAGAATGAATAAAATTGTAGCTATGTATTTAGCTGAGCTTATAAAAGTTGATTACATAGGAAATCCAAGGCAAGAACAATTAGTTGTTACATTGCTCTATTAAAGGCAAATTAAACAAAGAGGCTGGGGGCACAGTAGGTCATAAGTGACCACAACATGCATTATTAGCTCTGACTATGAGGTCCAGCAAACGTTCTGGTATCTTTGAATGTAAGAGATGTTATAGCAATATACTACCACACATTTGTTTCCAACCTGAAATTTTCAAAAGGGATTACAAATGAACTGAACTTTGAGTTGTCTTGGAAATGCAGGGTTTCAGAATAAAGGATGATACTGAATACAGATACAGGCAGAAATGAACTTTTGGGTATTTACAAAGGATTTAGAGTGGGGGGTAAATTACGATGGAATTACATATTTGTCTGCAGTATCATATAACTCAAAGTAGAAAGTTGTCTTTGAGAAGTCATTTTTTTTTTTGGTTTCCTTTTTGAGAAGTCAGTTTTTTTAAAACTAAAAATAATAAACTTTATCTCAGAAGCCAACACTATTTATTATATGTTAAACTGCAAGGATTGAAGAAGCCTGTTTTGAGTTTTATTGAGAATTTCCTGAAAACATCTTGCTCACTAAATAATTGCTTCTTCCAGTATGTGTTGAGCTTTGATACACACCAACAGAAGTAGATGCTCAGTGATTCTAATCTCATTATTCATTTGTCTTATTTGAATAAGCTTACTTTATTTAATTTTAAGTTAAGTGATGCTAGAGACTGTGTTGAGGTATCTTTCCAATTAAAATACTGTAGAATTTGTTGAAATATAAACTTATTGCACATGGATACTTTGTAAATTCTAGTATTATGCCACATGAAAAAAGTTAGTGAAATGATTTGTTCTTGGTAATCATATCTAATGTAGAATAAAATATTAAAAATCAATATAATATGTGGTATGAACTCTGTACTGTGATTTATTTTATGTTTAAAGTAAAAATATCCTTACTCTAATATTCTAAATCTAAAGAAGGAAATGAGGCACTTCATAGAAACTATTATTAAAATTAAGTGAAAGTAAACAATTCACATAATTTAACACACAGATACCAGGTAGATGGTTCTCCTAACGTTAAGAAATAAACATATGAAGTTATATGTTTTAAGTGATGAATATTTTATTTATTTTAAAGATATATAGCAGATATCCCACCCACAGAGATTAATAAAACATTGCCTGCTTTTCCAAACAAATTCTAAGAAAAATGTTATAGAAAGGTGATTGACCTTTAAAATAGAAACTAATAAAGTATTCAAGAAGGAGATATTCTTTTAAAATGTACTTAGTGACGAGTAAACAATATATATGTTATTAGAAAAATGCTCAAAGTCCATTTCCAGAGTCATCTACAATTTTCATGAATAAAACTTAACAATAATTTCATAAAGATGTATATGTGTGCATGTAAATATTAAAATATATTATATATATATTAAAATAATGACAAGGTAAAATTAAAACCAGTTTTTGCTACTTTCATTTCTATGTATCTTCTCCAATTAGCCCAAAAATAGCTTACAAACTGACATTTACAGATACCAGTACATCATGATTTAAATGACTCTTTGGTTTCTGTTTTTTATGTATTTACATTTCAAATTTTATCCCCTTTCCCGGCTTTCCCTCCCATTCCCCTTCTCTGTACCTTTATGAGGGAGCTCCCCTTCCCATTTACCCACTCCTGCCTCCCTCCCCGGCTTTCCCTCCCATTCCTCTTCACTGTACCTCTATGAAGGTGTTCCCCTTCCCATCTACCCACTCCTGCCTCCCTCCCCTGGCATTCCTCCACACTGGGGAATCAGGCTTTCCCAGGAGCAAGAACCTCTCCTCCTACTGACTGTGTTTCTTTATTAAGTATTCGACTCAGTCCCAAAGATATATCAGTTTACCTGCTTTATTCAGTAATAGAAGGCTACATGATCAGGGACAGGTGTGGACTGATGCATGCAACACTATAGTGGCCATTGAGCTCAAGTGCAAATAGTGGCTGTTAGCAAACAAGATTACAATAGGTGGACAGGAAGGCCATGAAATGACAGTGCACACTCCACACTGCATTATTCATATGCTATGTGTAATTAAATTTAAGTGTAGTGGATTTTATTTGGTTAATTTGTCTTTTACTTCTTGATACTCATTTTAAAGGACAAAGCTTGGATTTTAGAAGAGCAAAATGTGGAAATCAGTCTGGTGGTTTCTCAGAAAACTGGACATAGTACTAAGAGAGGACCCATCTATACCACTCCTGGGCATATACACAAAAGATGCTGCAACATATAACAAGGACACGTGCTCCACTATGTTCATTGGAGCCTTATTTATAATAGCCAGAAGCTGGAATGAACCCAATTGCCCTTCAACAGAGGAATGGATACAGAAAATGTGGTACATTTATACAATGGAGTACTACTCAACCATTAAAACAATGAATTCATGAAATCCGTAGGCAAATGGATGGAACTATAAAGTATCATGCTGAGTGAAGTAACCCAATCACAAAAATACACACATGGTATGCATTCACTGATAAGTGGATATTAGCCCAGAAGTTCAGAATACCCATGATACAATCCACAAACCACATGAAGCTCAAGAAGAAGGAAGACCAAAGCATGGATCCTTCAGTCCTTCTTAGAAGAGGGAACAAAATACTCAAAGAAGGAAATATGGAGACAAAATGCAGAGCAGAGACAGAAGGAAAGGTCATCCAGAGACTGATGAACTTGGGAATCTGTCTCATATGGAGACACCAAACCCAGACACTATTGTGGATGCCAAGAAGTGCTTGTGGCCAGCCTGATATAGTGGCATCCTGAAAGGCTCTACCAAAGTCTGACAAATACAGAGGGCAGAGCACAGGGTCCCCCAATGGAGGAGTTAGAGAAAGGACTGAAGGAGCCAAAGGGGTTTGCAACCCATAGGAAGAACAACAATATTAACCAACCACGAACTAAACCACAAACCCGAGAGTACACATGGAACGACCCATGTCTCCAGCTGCATATGTAGCAGAGGATGGCCTTGTCATTAGTGGGAAGAGAGGCCCTTGGTACTGTGAAGGCTGGATACCCCAATGTAGGGGAATGCCAGGGCAGGGAAGCACGAGTGGGTGGGTGAGTGGGGGAGTATCCTCCTAAAAGCAGGGGGAGGGAGGATGAGATAGGGTGTTTCTGGAGGGGAAACAGGTAAGGGGATAACATTTGAAATGTAAATAAATAAAATATCCAATAAAATTTTATTAGGAAAAAAGGAGCAAAATGATGGAGAGGTAAGAAGCAAAGGTTGAAGAATTCAATCCAAGCTACAGATAGCTTAGTTGGAAAATTTAACTATGGTAATAATACTTCTTATACGGTAAACCAAAGTCAGATTAATAATGCTTATTCCTGAAGCTTAACAAACTTTGTGTCTATAACACGGTTCTACTTAGAGGTAGACATTTTAGACATCTAAGAGTCTCATAGTGCTCACTGACATTTTTGCTTCATATAATATAGTTAGCATAAAAATGGGGAATGGTTTATGGGTCTTAGAAAAGCTATATAAATTGTGTAAGGG
>JADRCC010548020.1:0-17207 GCA_019843855.1 Hylomyscus alleni
GAGATGAGCAGATCCCTGGAGCATGCTGGCAGCTGGTCTAGCCAATAAGTGAACCTAAGCTTTAAAGAGAGAGTCAAAATCAAGTTGGAAGGCAAAAGAAAAAGACACACAACTTCAAATTCTACTCTCATATGTCTACTCAAACATGTACATGAACATGTTTACACATACATACATGCACAGAGAGACAGGTACACGTGATACACCTCAGACACATGCACATATTTGAAGATACATAATTTTCTAAAAGTTGCTTATATTTGCTGAAATTGTTATTTTTGAGATTTACTTAGGCAAGACTGTGAATGCCAGATACCTCAGCACTCAGGATGCTGATCCAAGAGGAATATGATGTAAAAGCCAGCATAGGCAACTTAGTGACAGCCTATCTCAAAATAAAGATAAATGTATCTAAGAGTGTAGCTGAAGGGTAGAAATACTGCTGGAAAAACTTTTATCAAGGCAAGGTAAAACTCTCTTTAAACATCAAATACCTTAAAATTAGTGATCACACTCATCATAATCCACTCATAACATGTTTTTCAGCCATTTGTCCCTAAAATGAGAGAAGAAATGAAAATATTTTCTTTGGATTTGGTCAATATGCTTTTGGAACAGACAGATCATGCTTTCTGCTACTTATAAATCAAGAGATTTAATTTAAAGTTCAATAATTGAATGAGACGATACAATGACCTTTCATATATATAGTCATCATTTCTTATCTTTCCCCAAGAACAAAATGTCCTGTGCGCCATAGTCATCATTGTTTACTTTTCTGTAAGGTATTTACTGAAATTTCTATAACTTACCCTGTATTATACATCTGCTGCCACAATATAGTGCAGTTTTGTTAACAAGAGCTCAGAGTTATTGCGGTGATTATGTGGAAACTAATATCTCTCTGGATTAAAGAAAAACCTGAAATTCTGTAAGATTCCTTTCCATGGGGTTTAGGCATGCAACTCCTGTTTAAAACAACAAAAACAACAACTTGGGAAATTTAGATTTGAGTGTCACAATTTATGACAAATGTTTCCTCTTTCTCTTTAACTTTCCTCCTCTTTCTCTTCCTTAGTTTGTGCTTTTTAGAGGTATAGAGAAGGAGAATGTACTACTTCGACTTGCAAGAACTATATCTTGCAAGAAGCTGGAAGAACATTGAGAGATGGAGCTCAGAAGCAGAGCTCTTGCTTCTCTTATGCAAGGCCCCAAGTCTGATCCCCAGTCCTTAGGTGAAGGCAGCTAGGATGCACAAGTCTGAAAGTTCTTACCGTTGATGATGATGTATGCTTGACCAGATATATGGACTCAGATGGACTGGAGCTGATGTAATGTGTTTGTAAAGAGACCTTTTCATATGGTATCCCTTTAATGTCTTCAGCTTTCATCTTTGTGTGTGTGTGTGTGTGTGTTATCAGTTAAGAATAAAGTTAAGAAAAATATAGGAGCATTCATGTTTACCCTATTGTTGTAGACTGTCTGAGACAGATTCCGTTTGAAATGATACATCTGCCTGAATTTCACTGCTAACCAATTTTATTTGTAGAGGACTTAAACACTGGAGTGGACTGAGTGTGCCACTGAGGCAGCTAGCTATCTTTAACAGGTGAATAGACACTGCATCCAGCAAGGACTTGGGGTTGGGCGATGCCACAGTCCCCAGAAATCTGGCCATTGTACCATACTGGTCAGGATGACATTAGTGTTGTTCCACTGCTCTGTTGTACGTCTGGAGACCTGTCCTGTCAGCATCCCACGGGAGATGCTCACATGTGGGTGCCAACTGGAGCCCCCCTCACAGCTTAGCTTCTCCCTAGACCTTCCATCTCCACCTGCTTGTTTCTTGGGACTGTGTAGTTAGAGTCTCCTTTTCTAAGGAGATTATTGAGTTGGTTAGAGGCTTGTCTAATATAGAAATCTTGTATTAGGCAAAGTTTGAGGGGCAGTTATCTCACAGCCTACCAAGTCTACTATTTTACTCATCCATAGAAGTGTTTCTTTTTTTTTTTTTTTGAAGTGAGACTGTTCTTTCATGTGTAAATCTATCCCAATCATTACCGTACATTCACAGCCCTGCTCCTAGTACTAGCTACTGGTGCACTTGCCACTTAACATTGCATGGCAACCCTATTTCCATTGCTCTCCTTGGGTGGGGCTTTCAGCATCCTCAGGATTCTCCTCTTTTAAAACAGGAAACAAAGTGAGTTTTTGGCCTCACAACTGTCATTGGAATTTGTCTTTAAAGTACCAAAGCTACCAACATTTCATTAGAAACTATGCTTGGGTGCATACGAGTGGAGCAATCTCTGTTTTTCCTAGTAGAAAACTACCTGAAGAGAGGAAAATAAACCAGGTCCGTTATGATCTGTGATTTGGTATTAAAGACACAGCTGGATTTTTAAGCAGTTTCGATGCTTGCTCTTTATCTTAAATTTATCTTAAGGTGTTCACTGAATCAATTGAAACATTTTACCTATCTTTAACAGTAACCACAATCATGTACAACTTGAATAGAAATATCCTAAAAGTCAAGATAGACAGGAGGCATTAAAAAAAACAAAGCCTTGGATTTATAGCCTTAATTTCATGTAAGCAATAGCTTGGTTGGCTGCTTCTTTGTAATGAATACTACACAAGTTGCACAAAGTTCACTTGAAGATCACACAAGATCCTTACATTTTATTTAAAATTAACACAAAATATGTTCCAAAATATCTTGAGCACCCAGCCTTTAGACCTATGAAGGAGCAATTGTTAAACAATGAGTGCAACCAAGGGTAGAGAAGTATGCCATCTCATGGTTTCCTCCCAGGCAAGATTCAAAGCATCTCTTCTTTGATTCATGCAGAGCTTACACTACCTATCTAGAGGCCTTTGGAAAAAGGACATACGAAGCCAGTTCTATTCGAACTTAGTGTGGAGGACCAGTGACTTTAAATTGAATCTTACACAGATAAGAACAGTTATGTAAAGCAGAACCATCTTGTGTAAATACCAGTAGTCAGGATTGGGAAATCCTGTCACTTTTGTAACAACATGAACTCCAAACCCATTCTCTGGGACAAAGGGAAAGTTGGTCACATGCTTCTTCTTGAAGTCAACATCAGTCAGGGGCACATGAAGCCCAGCGATGCTTTTCACTGTCTTTTGGGTTTACATACACTCCTTGGTAAACTACTTGATACCTTCCAAATAAGCCTACATTATCTGAAAGTATGTTCATGCATCCTGGAAAATGCTATTACTTATGTCTCTTATATCTCCTTCCATACTCATCTGCTGGGCGATTGCATGAAATCGTCCTCCAAATAATCCTCAGGTTGAAGATGCCCCTAGCCAGCCTGTCTCTCCCCACACAGGGCTGCTACATGCTCCTGGAACATCATTTATTCAGTGCAATTTCTCCACCCTCAAATCTTTAAGCTTTAATTTCCTACCACCCCCACCCCTTTGTCTCCACACAAGAATGCTTTATGATATGGCAGTGCCATCTTCATTTTTGTATTTCCCATGTTATGTAACATAGCATCTGACAACGGTAAATGTGCCTTGAAACCTTGGTTCCTAACTCTCAAGAATTGTGTTCAAATACTCCTTAATGCTGTTATTGCATTCCAAGCCTAGAGTTTCATCCTTCTTTGTAATCATACCAAGTTAATAGTGAAAGGAATAGAACACTTCACTTCATAATTCTTGTGATTTGCTAATACTACAAACTCTCTCTGCTTGCTTGTTGGATCATACTGTATGCTGCTAAGTGGGCACACTACTAAGAGATTATTGTATAGTTAATGGAAGTCTGCTAGAAAAGGGCAATCAATCTTAGAGCCACAACATATGGCAAAGAAAAATGAACAGATGTAAATAGATGGTGCTGTCAGTTGCATTAGTTTACATGTAATTTACTCTGAACCAGCCTTTGTATCCGGATTATCCCTGGATACCCATTTTTCCTTTCCAGTTTATTAGAAAAGTACTCAATAAAAAAAAACTTCTTTTAAAAAAAGAAAAATTAAACAGTCTAAACCTAATTTATTAATATGTATAGTCAGGAGTCTGACGTACAAACACTCTAGAATTATAGTGTCTTAAGCAGCCAGCTTTATTTATTCTTTCATTTCATACCCATAGTACCTTGGCCTGAAGTCTCCACATTCTTCAGAAACAGTATCAATTCCAAAAGCAATCACAGCTTTGAAAATGTTTCCATACATTCTTTTTTATTTCCTCTTATCATTTTAAATAAAGAAGGAAAGTGTTTATCATTTCTATTCAGTTACATAGAATTAGAACACTACTATGTAACAGAAATCACCACGCTAGTGCACAGGAATAGAAGGTCAAGTCACTTGGATCTAGGCTACATACAATAAAGTCTTGACCTTGTAAACATTTTCACAGGAGGTAGAACTTAGACATTTGACTTTGGTCAAATAGGTGATAGTAAACAATGATTATAAATTAAAGATATTGTGAAGGCGTTGAATATACTTTTCTTCTTTTAGAAACCAAAGATGGAGGAAAATAGAGATTCTTTTCAATAAGTTAGAAAGTGAAATATTACATCTTTGTAGTGTCTGCATCTTTAACTTTCCATTGGCTTCATTTGATAGTATTTGAAGTTATAATTAATAATGACTTCACGTTTTAGCCTTTTTGTGTGCAATACAAGTATCTCCATTCACTATGGAGCTATCAGGCAGGCATAGCAGTGACCTGAAAGTAACATTCAGTCACTGCACCTTCCCCCTTCTCTTCTCTCGTGGCAGCTGGGGGTGGATAATGACATCAAGGCAGCAGAGCGTTTGAGTTTCACCTGCATTCTACAGTGTTCATTTAAGTGTCTCCAGCTGCTGTTCCCATAAACACAGTGTTGATGGGTGGTAAAGAGGACACCATTTCTCTGTTGCTTGCTGTGTTGGAGTCCAGATTATCTTGCATTGGATACTGATTGGAAGTTCCATACATACACTGCGATGAAGACGAAGGAATCTGGGTTTGTAAGTTGGAAGCTACAAGGGAAAAATCACAAACAATTAAAACAATTAAGAACTCATTGGTCTATTCTGTATTCTACAAATTCCACTCACTTTTAACCTTTTATGTTTTTTTTAATCTAGCACATACAAGCAGTTTTAAGTACAAGTGTACATGATTCACCAGAACGATAATGTTTTCTTTGATCTTCCCACTTGTTGTTCTCCTATGTATTATTTCTACATATTTCACAGAGAAAACACAATATTATATTACATTCTGTCACGAAAATATGTCTTCACTATTTTTTCCTCCTGTCTGCACATCTGATGACCATCTCTCCCTAGACTTACATAGCAGTCTCAGTCTCTCACCTTTTGGAGAAGAGCTAGAAAGACCATGCTGATATGTAAAGCAGTTTCTGCTCTTCTATCTGATGACCATGACTTATACTCTAGGAACAAAATCCAGGCTTCTTGCTGTGATTCACAAAATTCTACATGAACTGACTTTTGAAATTTATTCTGCTCCACTCTCTCATGTATATGTTTAGCTTCTCAAGACACATTGATTTTTTTTTCTTCCTGATCACTGATATTTGCAAATTTCCCCTCCCCTCCCTGAATTCAGAGGTTCTGTGATGACTGTTTTATTCTGTCTAGATCTTCTTCATCTGATTTTCAGTGTGTCTGGATTTCCCAGCTCTCAATTCAAATGTCTCGGCCTCAGGATTCCATTCCTGACATCTGCCTCAGAGAGCTCTCACTTGGCCAGTCACCAATTTACATAGTTCAAAAAAACTTTAAAATCTTTTAATAAACCATTTTAGGTGTTTCAAGTAGTGGATTTTATCATAGCATATACACATATGCTATAGTCACTACACATAGTCTTTATACTTGTTCTGATTTCTTCCCATCCCCCACTGACCTTCCCCATACTCTGATCCCTCTCCAGCTGGTTCCTCCTTCCCCAATTAATTCCATCACATGTATTCCATTACTATATATTTTCCATGTCTATTAAGAGTTCTTCCTCCTTTCTCATGATCCTTCATGATCTACATTCATACACATATATAAGTGCATCTCTCTCTTTCTCTCTCTCCCTCTCCTCTCTCTCTCTCTCCCTCTCCTCTCTCTCTCTCTCTCTCTCTCTCTCTCTCACACACACACACACACACACAAACACATGTACATATACAGATCTCACGTATGTGAGAAAACATGTGGTAGTTATCTTTCTAATGAAATTATCTTTGTAATGTATTCATTTGTATATTTATTGCCTTACTCTCCCCACTCTAGAACATAAACTTTCTCCAAGAAGAAACTATGTTCTGATTACCTCTGTATCCTCCTACCTAGGATCTGATATATAGCTGCTCTAAAAACCTTCCTTAACATGTTCAAGAGGTCGACTTCCTTCTTGTGTGGTTGATCCGTTCTCTTGTCAAGGCAACGTGCTCTCCATCTCTAAGGAGAAGGCTTCCTAACTAATGAGGACAGAATGAGTCCAGGCCCCCACTGGGTTTATTCACTTGTTCCCTTTCCTCTTTCACTCTGCTGCCCGGTTTGCAGTCTGCCCATTAGCCATCTCTGACAGCTAGAGCTTAGAATCCACCATACTTCCAAGCCATGTCCCATCAAAGCTTCCATTATCTCTACAAGTAAACAGAACTAATAGTAACAATAGCAACACGGTCCATTTTAGTCTGATGGCGAGGACACTTCCTGAAGTGCAATTTTCTGCTTCATTAGAGTAACCTAGAAGCAATGACTATTAGCAGATAGCAGGAGATGAGCTACTAGACTGCTCAGGGCACATTTGTGATGGCTACAGGAAGGGAAGAAGTACTTCCTATTGAATTATTGGAAGAGTACACTGAGCGATGAGAGATGGAATTTATTTCATCTTCTCGGTGCTTCTACTGGGTGTCATGTGCCCTTCACTTACACTACTATAAAAATGAATTCCATTGAAGATTTCAGGTGTCTCATATAAATATCAACACTCCTTTTGATACATGATGGATGCACACTTTCTCGGTGATACTTCATCATTAGTTTTCCAAACTAATGTATACACTGCCTGAGGTTCAATACTTATGTTATCACAAATAACTTACTAATTAAAGTAGACTATATGTATGTGTATATTTAAGGTTGTTAGCTTGGTGCTAGAAGTAAATCCCTGGCCTTCTCACATGACAGGCAAGTAAGTGTTCTACTGCCAGAGTCATATCTGAAGCCCCTAGACTTATTTGGACTCACCCATCACTCATTGATTTGCTAAGTTTCTTCTGTGCAGCTAACTAGGCAGTGCATCTAGCACCTTCCTAGATGAGGCTAAGATTGGAAGAAGCAGCTAGAAGATTTCATGGAAGGCACACTGATTTGATCATGTTGATTTGAATTATATGTTATATATAACAATAAAAGATAGCAACAATTTCTGCAAGGGTATTCAATCTCATTTTACAAGAGATTGAGAAGACACTAGCTAGCACCATTACAGGATTTTTGTTTACTACTGTAAATACTCAGAGTGGTATGGGGTGGTAATTGTGATTATGAGGTCCAAAGATTACTCTTGACACTTCCTAGTGAGTCCAATGATGGTTATGAGAAAATGAGGAAAATGTATCATTTTTTTCTTTTCATATAGTTCACTATCATTTCAAATGCCTTTGACAAGCTGTAGTAAAATTTTTATACATAATAAATATGTTATTATTTCTGGACAAAATAACAGATCTTTTTAAAAAAGGTGTATACTAATCATTTTAAAGAATGAGAAATGGAAATTTATTCTTTACTCAAACACAAAAACATAATATAATGATAAAATTACCTTAGGGCCATGCATGCCTAGTTCATTAAACATCCACCCCTCTATCCCCTGCCAGGTCATTTTGCATAGCTATAGTTCATCACTTCTTAAAAGGCTTTTAATGACTACGAAAACAATTTACCTACTACAGGAGTACGGCATGCAACAGGAGAGGATGGGTCTGTATAAAATGAGTTGTTCTGCTTCCGGCTGCTGTCATCTAAAATGTTAAGTGGATCGTGGATATCACTGTAGGGAGGCAGGGAGCGAACGGTGCTGATGACTGAAACGTGTTGGTTCACCATGGATCCAAGCCTATGTGCCTCTGAGTAGTTTATATTGTTTCCATAGTATCCTAGAATGGAACAGGTTGAGAATATTCTGTTTGCTAGATACTGAATCATCCCAGGAAAGGCAAAAGAAACAACATAGCTGGGTGTAGTCCTAAAAAATATCAAATAGTCAGTATGATTTCTATTAGCTTGAGACTTGGGCTTATGCTTTGGTATATAGTATGGTTTACTATGATAGACTTTTAATTAATAGATAACTGCCATATTATTCACTTTGAAACTGACTATACATTTTCCACATTTTCCACATCTTAATTTATAAAGCATATCTATAAACATACAAGTACTGCTAGCCCTTTAAGTCATAACACTTCTCAAACAAAATTTCTACTTACAGAATCATGTTCATGAATAAACACAGGACTAGACTTAGGAGAAAGTATTTTTAAAAGTTTAATAAGTGCAACAGTCTTTCAATCTCAACTTCAGTTTTTTTCATTTTATTTTTAAATAAATAGATAATACTGGTTTTAGAGCCAATCCTTAAAATATACTGTTAATTCTCTGGAAGACATAATCTCCATTGAAAACATTTTTAAAGGACAGAATATTCCCTTTTGAATGTATCTAGCATAAGGTTTGACTTTTTAAAAATCATATATTAAAAAAAAACTTTAATAAAGCCACAAGAATAAAGGAATATGTTTGGGTGTGGCAGATGCACTCTAAAAGCAGCTAAGATTCTATGAGTTTTACATTTTTTTACTGGATATTATGCTCAGTAGAGGTGAAACTCAATGTCAGTTGCTTTGCTGCCTTCTCAAAGGCCAAAAATCATTATTAAAAGTTACATACCATTAGGAGAATTAGAAGGCAATGTTGACCCTTGGCAACTGCCGGCTCCTGCATTATTAAGGAAATTGAAGCTTCCCGTGTTCAGAAACTGCATGCTGTGTGACTCTTGTGTGTGGGGGGATGGTCCATAACTGGAAGGTGGCCTGGAATTATACGGAGACCCAGCACAACTGCCACCAAAGAAGTCTCTAGAAAGCTGCTGTTCATTCCAGGCCACGCACCGCCCATGCTCTGCACGGTGAGCGTAGAGGCTGGACGCAGGGTGAGACTGTGTCCTAAACACAGTCTGATAGTTAGAGTTGGTCCCATAAAAGTCATGGTTGGCTGGAGGGAGAGTAGGATAAATTGGTTCTGCATATGTTGAGCAGTGGGTTGGAGCTGAGAGAACTGTGCCCACGCTCGGGGGTCTGCCCGCCATTGGCCCTTGGTTAATAACACTTCCTCTGCTTGCTATGGCTGGAGAAATAGGTGGTGTCATCAGATGGCCAGTACTTTGTGAAAGCTCTATTTGACCTGGAAAAAAAAAAGAGTGAGACCATTCTATTTGTGGCATAGTAAGTATATGAGATCATGTCTATAAAAGTATTCAAACAATTTATTAATATACCTTTTGTTCTAACTTAGTGCCTCCCTTCTGTAAGTACCTGGAAAATATGTATTGCATGCAAATTCACAATCATAGAATCAGGGGTTAAGGGAGATTCAGGAGGATTGGGGGGAGCTGGAAGGAGCTAGGAGGTGCAAAGAAAGGGAATAACATGATCAAGATATATTGTAAGAAAAATATTTTAATTAAAAATGAACTCACAAAAATGAAGGGAAATGCAGTGTGAGACCCACACTGTACCATAACAAAACCCAAAATGAATGGATAATGATTTGACTTTTAGTAATAGAAAAATGCACTAACATCACAATGTCCACTGTTTCACACACCACTGGTGGGCAAGGATTCATCAATGTCTTTCACTCCCTGAGCCTGTGGCTTTCAATGGATATAGTATACAGCATCATAAGTTTCCTCTTGTTTTAACATTCTGTGTGCCCAATAAATTAACCTATAAAGCGGGACTTTTGTAACAGTCCAAGAGTCAATACTATGTTTAAAATAAACTGACATTTCATTCAAGTCACTGAAAGTTTATTTTGCTACAAAGCGCAAAATTATTGCCTCGTTGTCCTAAAATGACCGGAAGAGAAATCTCACTGAAGCCAAAAACAAGTAAGCAATCCTATTCTAAAATTTTTCTTTTTGGTTATTTTGTTTGTATGAGTGTTTTGTCTGCATGTACATCTGTCTACCACATGCATGCCTGATGCTTGAGGAGGTGGTGAGCCTCCACGTGGGTACACCCACATGGAACAACAAGTGCTCGTAACCACTAAGCCAATTCTGTGCCCAGCAACACTGTTTTTAATGACGGGGTTTTACTATCCAACCCAGTCCAGATTGAACTCATGACCTTCTTACCTCAGTCTCCTGAGTTGGTGGCTTACAGATGTGTGCCACCATGCCTGAAAAGCTGGTGGCACATTTTATCTTCAAAGTATCTTAGGGATTTTATGCATATCTAAGATACGTTTTCTTCTATTAAATGAAGAGACCTAGTCATACTTGATATGAGTTACCATCCATGTGTGTAATAACTACATTTGTAATGATATTAATATGAATGGCAATTGCTAAGATCATAAATATAAACCCATAAATTTAAAGTTTTCTGATCAGCTAAAATATTTTTCTCTGTGGCATCCCTGGGAGTGTTGAGAGAAATGAAAGAATGGGCCTTCTGCGATGTGCTGGAAAGTCTGTTAAGGTGTTCTTTATTGCTTCGTCACATACCTGGGAGTGACATGTTCTCAGTGTTCTCGGCTGGGAATGGGTGCAGCGCAGGGGGTACAGCTCCAGGTTGGCTGGAAGGCATAGGGACATAGGATGTCTCGACATGACTTTCGTTCTTCACAGGGTCACTGGAAAGTGAGCTGCCCTTATTTCGGTTGGCCAGAAAGCACGAGCTCGGGGAAGCCGTGAAGGCAGCTTTACTCGCATCTAGAAAGATTATTTTAAAGTGATGCAGATGAGATTACATGATACTCCTTATTGACAAGCCCAAGCAAAAGACATTGAATGTGGCTCCTCGTTGAGTAATGAACCTGGAAACGCCTACATATTTTCCATAGGAAACCGGCTGGAGGCTTTGGTGGTTAGTGATGCTGCTGGGCTTACTAGCTGAGTATTTGTGGATAAGTGTATTCTGAAGGGCACTGACCTATCCATTCTGGGCTAAACAGTCTTCAGAATGCAGGCTTCTCACCACAAATGGGCTAGCCTCTCTTTCACTAGACTCCTGTATTTCTACATGCGTTGCCTTGAACTACAATGATTTGTGAGGAGAATATGGGAGACTTCTCTTTAACTTCACTGAAAGTCTCAGAACATAAGTTGTGTAAATTTCCCGTTCCCACTGAGGAACTTTCACATGTTGTGTCTACATGGAGAGGAAAGGGTGCTCCCCACTAGTTTTCAGATACGATCCTAGTCGTCCTGAGCGTGGGAGGAAAACTGAGACAGACTGCTATGAGCCCACTTGTGTACCCGCAGATCCTTAAACTGAGACCTAAACAAAGAGATATGAAAAGGGTAATGGCCATTTGAGTTACCCGCATTCTTCATATACTTGTCCAATAAATTCTGTAGCTCCTGCTCTTTGTCATTATTAAACTGAGTCTCCATGGCCAGGAGAATGTACTCGTCCAGAAGCATCCGGATCAAATGGAAGGAGCCTGGTGTATAGAAGAGGGGGCACGGACAGGGGAAAAGAGGGGAAGGAGGGGGAAAAAAAGGAAAAGGGAAAAACGTTATCTTTGTGACCATCTCACCGCACTTTACAAGGAACAACTGAAATAAATAAATACGTGTTGGACTTTCAGTGACCTGCTAAGACCAACATGCTTAACTTGGGTCTCTAATCTTTCTGTGTACCTCCTGCCCAGCTCCCTGTGTGCACTGTCCTGCCAGCCCTTTGGCCACTAATTACATCAAAGGAAAAGTCGGATGAAAGTGAGGCAGGCTTTATGCTTCAAGAGGGCACACACTGGAGCATGATAAGCTTTAACCAGGGGCGAGTGAGCTTTCTTCTGCTTGATTCCTGTTTACTTTGTACTAAATAATTAGACGATGGCCAATGTTGTCTGAAAATTTTATCAAGTAAGGTGTCTCTCCAGCCTGAACCATATTTGATTTAAAAATAAAAACAAATGAGTCATTTTCATGCAAAAGGTGGACTGGAAAGTCTAACCTTCTTTGAACTGTTCAATGGGTTTCCTAACAAAAGTCTTTCTCCGTGCTAAAGTTGGGCTTTGGTGCTCTGCATTTTAAGAAACTTGAAATATAAGAAAAGCTATTCTAATTATTAAATTAAATTATGAAATTTTAAAACTAAATTTAATAATTTATTTCTTGTTGACCATTCAACCCATTATCCGACTTTAATCCCAATCGAACCCTAAATGAAACCTTAGTTGACCCTAACCTGTTTAGTATTATGAAAAGTTCTTAAAATGCAAGTCAATGTCAATAAGATTCATATTGTAATTCAGAATTAGCAAGTTCAGAAAGTTCAGGGAAAAGTAGATATGCAATTTTTGAAAAAGTGAAATTAGCCCAATTGTGGGCTAATTTCATTATGGGTTGAAAGACCAGGTTAGATAGTTCAGAAACTTAGGTGCCTTTGCCTTCCAAGTTACACATTGGTTCATCAAGTACAGCAGTGTGGATACCTGGGAAAGACATCAATTGTGGTCATGCTACACCTAGAATAGTTCCCCAGGAATATGGCTCAACTATTGTTTTTTTATTTGCTTGTTTTATGGAGAAAATCTAGGCAAGCACATCTACTCATGATTTATGTAAACTGTTTTTATTTGCACCATCTCCTCAAACACCCGTGCTTTATGTAAAGAACATTCCTCAGACTGGTTTAGGGAATGCCTCAATCAGAGAAGCTGTGAGAAGTTAGTAAGTCCTACAGAAGTCTGGTTCCCAAAGGTAGATCCTAACTACCATTCGCAACGTGGTTGGCACTCAGATGCACTTTGAGAAGGAAAAAGGAAGTAGCCAGCCGTTGAAAACGGACGACTAGGGAGGGAGTGAAACCATTCAGAAAATAAGTCATTGTAAAACACACTGGATACCAAAACTTGATGCGTTGTTCAAGGTAAGATTATGCATTACGCGGGCACCGAAAAAGCTCCATTTGAGCAGAAAGTCTTGCGCCCTCTTCTTCAGAGATCTTCCATTTTGTTTGCTCATCTAAAAATAAAAGAAAATCTGAAGCTGTGAAATCTGTCTTCTCACTGCACATGTGCCCTGTTCAGGTGACTAGGTAGGGAAACTGTCTGACAAGCAGATACATGGTATGGTTTCATACTTATTCCATCAAATAAAGTGATTTATCCAGGACTATTTTAACTTCAGCCTGTGGTTGTGTTTGTTCTGTTTTGTCTTTATAAAGGCATTGCATCTTTGCTAATTTCCTACTAGATTTAAACTATAAGTTGAAATAATTTACAGGCTATTTTTATCTTCTTTAAAAAACCGAAGCTTTAAGAAGGACAGACGGTAATGTATGAAGCGAGGGTTGCACTTTTCTGTAAATGATTAACTGGCTTCCCTGGTCCTGAGCGAGAGTCTGTTTTCCTTCCAGAACAAAAAGTCCCCAGACTATAACCAGTTTCCTTGATATGGAGCAGCTTGAGCCAGCTAGTGAGGGACATATTTGTTCTCAATGCCTCTCTTCATGATGGATGACTTGGAGGTTAACTGAAAGAGTTGAAGAAACCAAATAGAATACGTAAAATTGTGACCTTTCAGAATCAGAATTTCAAATGCATAAGATCACAGGTCCAGTCAGTCTTAACAAAATCTGCTTTTTTTGGAAAGACTCAAATCTTTTCAGTTTCTAGGTTTATTTTTAACCTAAATGCTCTCATACAGGTGTGACTTTAAACACTGATACAGAAAAAAAAATTAGCATCCTATAGTTTTAGATTAAGAAAGAAACAGAACCGACTCTGTGTCTAGTGCTTTCAAACCAGTCATGTTTCCAATTTTGATATTTGGGTCATTGAATTTTATATGGTTTCAAAATCTTTACAAAGCATTTTTGAAAATTTAAATTAACATACATGGTGTTAAATATCATTATGGCATTGTTAAACAAAGTTTATCTTAATAGATATTTCTTTCCTCTTCTATTGCTACATTCACGTTCGCTAAAATCCACCCGAGTCTCTTACCTCTTTTTCTAACTTGTCCTTTTCCCACCCATCCTTTCTCTTCACCTGTTTTCACCCGTTTCTTGGCTTCCTTTCTTGGATTTATGGACAGTTAGACTGTGATGCATATGCATTCTCAGGCCCAGGATCATGTATGAGGAAGAACATGTGGTATTGCTTTTTTGAGTCTGGATTGCTTCAGTTGATTTTTAATTCCACACTTTATATGCACCACATTTTACTTACCTATTTATCTGTTGGTAGCCATCTAGGTCGGCCCCATTTTCTTGTTATCACAAATACACAAAACACGGTTTAAAAAATACACTGTCTGGACGTTTTCCACGCCCGTCAAAAGATTACAGCCAGGTTAGCATTTTTTCTCTTAAAAATATTTTCTGAATTATTAATAAAAGTACCTTAATAACTCTCTGTTCTACCACAGTATCCAACCATTCAATAAATGCCTCCACTGTAGCATTCTTCTTAAGGAGATCCTTCAGTTCTTGGAACACAGTGATAGAGTCATCTACCGTGTCAAAAACAAGAGGAGGAGGAGGAGGGGGAGGAGGAGGAGGTAAAGGGGTGGGAGGACGAGGAAAAAGGGGGAGAGGAGGAGGGGAAAAAGGAAGAGGGAGACAAGCAGAAGGGGAGGAGGAGGGGAGGAAGAAGGAGTAGAGAGAGAACAAACAATAGTTGGGGAGAGGAAGTGTATGAATGGGAGTGGGAGAGAGAGCGGTAATTAAGGGTAAATATGAATAACATATATTACATACATATGTGAAAATCTCATGGTAAAACTTGTTATTATGAGCAATTAGTAGTTGATAATTAAAATTAAAATACATTACAACCACCTTGAACCCAAGATACATCCTTGAACAATAACATATTAGTAACGTATGACATAAAAGGGAAATGGAGATGGATAAATGTGTGACATGAGTTAATGTTTTATCCTGATAATGGATAAAATACTTAGTGTAATCATCAGTGTATCTGTCTTGGGATATACTCAAATATAGGTATGTACTTTAAATATGTATATTAACACATGTTCTTGATGGGAATAAGTAATATAGTGAATATTCCTTTTTAATTCAGTACTTTCATTTGATGAAAGTAACTCATTAGATGAGTCAAAAGCTAATGGATGGCCCAAATGAGGCTTGTTGGTTTTCTGCTTTCTGAAAGACTCTTTATCTTCTACAAATTAAGTCCAGTGCCAAAGAACTGAGCCATTTACACAGATAACAATCTTAACAAAATTTAAGGGAACAGACTAGGACTGTCATTGAAGAGTTTGAGGTCTTCTAAACCACACATCATAACATAGCACTTCTCCCAACAGAAATGAGGCTTGATGCTGGACTCTAAGAACAAGCCATTGCTTGAGCCATATTCTATAGACAGGGCAGTTCTGTCTGGCAGACAGAACGTGATGGGAAAATAGTCTGCTGCTGCTACACCTTGGTGTTGAGCACAGCTATGTAGTCACACACATGGGTTATGTTAACTGTCAAGTAGCCTAATCCTGGATAAAATCTCTGCTTTTAATAGCATTGTATTGACACACAATCTTTATATGTTTCCCATGCTGTACAATGACAGGGGCATGGAAGTGTGTTCCATACAAATGTGTCCATACGACATATGTGAGTGGAAGGAAATTCAGAAAACTCAAAGCCGTTTGCATTGCTTCCGTGTTATTTTGGTTATTTCTAGACGGTGAAATAATCAGTTACTTTTCTTTTCTTCAGTATTTCTCACAGTACATATACTTTTAAAAGAGAGCATTTTTTTTTTAGTTAAAAATGTTTATGTAAGAGTTTCTTCAATAGCTATAATTTTGCTGAGACATTCAGTATCATCTAGAGCAGTGGTTCTCAACCTTTGTAATGCAGTTCTTCATGTTGCCGTGACCCCCAACCATAAAATTATTTTCATTGCTACTTCATAGCTGCAATTTTGTTATTAATATGCATTGTATGTAGTGTAAGTATCTGACATTCAGGATATATGATATGCAACCCCATGAAAGGGTCATTGATCTTCCCTACTCCTAAAAGGGGTCACAGCCTGCAGGCTGAGAACCTCTGATCTAGAGGCAATTTTGGTTGTCATAACTGGGTGGAACGGTTCACCTAGCACCTAGTACACAGCGACGAATGTTGCCCTTAAATATCCTACAATGCATGGCATAACCTCCCAGATACATTACCTACCAAGAGGTCAGTAGTATCAAAGTTAGGAGATTCTATGGTCAGCTAAGCAGACTCACGTTCGCTGTAGATGTCAGATTCCGTGTCTGTGCTGTTGGATATGGTCAGAAGAGCCTGAGATCCAATGCTATTTAAGTCAACCTTTTCAATATCAGATACCATGGCATTCACTACATGCTGGTCAAAGAGAGCTGGTCGAGCGATCTGCACATAGTCAAAAAAAAGACAATAAAATATACCAATTATAGTCTACTGAGAATTTTTTTGTATCTTTGATTAAAGTAGTTTCTTGAAGAAAAACAATCACAAACTTCTCTCTTGCGTGTGTCTCTGTGTAAATACACATTCATATTTATGTCTATGCATGTGTCCATGTGTCCATGTGTCTGTGTTCTATTGGGTGTCTTCCTCAGTCTGTCTCCACACTATTTTTTCTTTTTGAGATAGAGTCTTTCACTGAACCTGGAACTCACTGACTCAGCTAGCCTGGCTGGCCAGAAAGGCCCTGGGATCCATGTCTCTTTGTCTCCCCTGCACCAGCTGTCCAGATATAAGCTGCTGCCATGCCTGGCTTCCGTGTGGGTGTTGGTCTTCGGGTTGTATGGTAAATGCTCTGTTGACTGAATTATCTCCTCTGGTATTATTTCTATCTATGAATTAGTTTGCTGCTCCCTGTCTGACAGTGTAAAGTGCAGAAGGCATGGAGGTTTTAGAACATTGAATTTCATGCAGACAGGCTAGAGAGATG
>JADRCC010548022.1:0-12881 GCA_019843855.1 Hylomyscus alleni
GGAAAGGCAAGAGATTAGGCCACCTGCCTGGTGGAAGCCTCTTCCCAAGCCAATTAGCAATGATTTCAAGGAAAGCAGGTTCGGGCGCTTCAGCATCCAGAGCCCTCCTCTGCCGCAAAGGCCTAGTGTTGGATCAGTGTCCTGGCAAACAAGCTCCACTGGAAAATTATAATGAACAGCTCGGCGGCATAGAGGCAGCCTGGCCTACTAGATTCCGAACACTCCTGGGTACCCTGCCACTGAGGGCGGGGCGGTGGGTAGAAGTGATTAGAAACCATTAAGAGAGGTACTGGAGTTTTTAAAAAAGCACCCCAATAAGAATCAAAGAGGCCTAGGCTCTAGTCCCAGCTTCTGTGGCTAATTAGTGGAGTAGCCTTGGGCAAGCAATGCAGACTGAGCCGGCTTCACCTGAACATCATTAAAGAGTCTCCCCTTCCCATCTTCCCTCTCCTCCCTCTCCCCCCTTTCCCCCCTCCTCCTTCTCATCCTCTTCCTTCTCCCTCCTCTTCCTCTCTCCCCTCTCCTCTCTCTTGCCCAGTATACCATATCCCACAGGTATTACCTGCTCCTCAGAACTAGGAAGACTTGAAACCCTAGATTCCAACGGGCTTTGCAAAGTCAGCTCGAGCATGTTTTGGTTTTGCGGGGCTGTGCTCTTAGCAAATCAACATAAACCAGATCTAAAAGGAATCAGCTTAGCTAGAAGACACAAACAACCAGAAGCTGCCAGTGCCCTGTGCAGAAAGCTCTGATGGGTTAAGAACCTCTGCACAGGAGCTGGAGAACTTGGTGGGGAGCCTCCAGCTATTTTCAGACGTATGTTAAGGCGTTCGTGCTCTCTCGCTCTCTATCGCTCGCACGCACGCACGCACGCACGCACGCACGCACACTTCTTTCGGGGATCCAGCCCTCTTCTCATTTGGCCTGGGCTAACACCTCATACTGTGATTCTGTAATTCGGGAATAAACAACAAATAGCTCTGAGCTGCGAGCTGAGCTGCTGAGGCTGAGAGGCAGGAAGAAGCCTAGCCGTGCCTGTCACATGACTCGACTCATCCGGTGTACCTCGATGCCGGTCCTGGTCTGGGGAAGCTCCCAGCAGACATGGTGAAAATTTCCAAAGCAAAGGTCCTGTGATTTCTGTGAAACAGAGTGTTCTCCAGAGGAAAGAGCCCGAACTTTCCGGCAGGGGTAAACTCACAACACAATGACCTTAACTTAGTAAATTAATTCCAAAGCACAATTGTTTTCAATCCTCATTTAAAATCAGCCTTCGTTAATCTAGATTTAATGACATAGGAAATGGAAATTCCCTTAATAAAATAAGTTATGAATATTTATCATCCCATTTTACCTGAAAATTGAATAATTCATCAATTAACTTTACTATTAATTATTTAATGCAAAATTAATAAACTGAGAAACTCATACAGATCCTCACAGACCCTCTGGCACCAGCTTAGGAAATTAGGCCCTAGAGAAACAGCGGAGCTATGGGGAAATCCCAGCAGACATGGATGGGATGTGGAGCTAAGGCCAGAATCCTTTTAGAAGCCGGCTCAAACTGCTTGCTCATAAAGCGAACAGAGAGATTTTATTCCCCAACCTTGGAGTTCTGCACCACGGCCAAACGAGGAAGTGCTCAGAGTCTAGCAGGTCTTTCCAGAACAATCTTCCCAGACATTCTCTCTGTTGTCCATCCCAGCATCCATTAGTGGCAACACACTCCGCAACGGACCCAGGGGAGAAGGCTGTCCTGGCCGGCCAGGTCCACAGTGTGGGGCGCCTCTGTGCTGGGCATCACTCAGGAAAGATGCAAGCAGAGAGGAAGGGAGGTGGTCACCAAGGTCATGGAAGGCAGAGGGTCAGCGTTGGCAGCTGTGACACCCGATCCCCTGAATGCCTGTCCCTCCATGTTCCTGGTTGGTCCTTCTGGTCCTTCTTTAAGTGAGACCACACCATCTCCCACACTGCATCAAGAAGACAGTGCCTCTGTCTTCTCACCCATCATGGATGGTTTCTCTGCTTCCACCTCATCCTTCTCTCTCTCTCTCTCTCTCTCTCTCTCTCTGGTGTGTGTGTACATGTATGTGTTCATGTGACTATGTGTGTATAGGTATACAGGTGCTTAAGCATGTGTGTGAGACTGTGAGCAGACCAGAGGTTGATTCTCTTGGGTGTCTTCCTCTATCTCTTTCCACCATAGTTTTTGAGACAAGGTCTCTCTGAACCTGGATCTTGCTAATTCAGCTAGATGCTCCGGCCAGTGAGCTCCAGGGATTCTCCTGTCTCTGTCTCCCGAGCACTGGGATGGCAGGTGTTTGCCACCAGGCCCAACACTTACATGGGTATTGGGATTCAAAATCAGGCCTTGTGCTGGCTCAGAAGGGCCTTTCCTGACTGAGCCATGTCCGCACCCCCAACAGCCACTTACTGAATCATCCTAGTCAGACTCTCCCCTGGGAGCCTACAGACCACACTTACTACCCTCTCAACCCCCCACTCTCACCCCCACATCCCCAGTCCCCCATGCATCCCTTCCGCTGCCACAACCCCACTATGTCATCTTGTGATAGCTTTTGGTCCAGTCTTACATGCCCTATTTCCTTCACACAGTGGCTCTGTGCAGGCCACACAGCCATGACTAGTGATAATCTGTTCTCCAGTGAGTTCAGACATGCACTTCCACGCAGGTCTCTACCCCAAGCCCAGCCTCAGGATGGTGGCCTGGCCATCTCTCCCCATCCGCTAGCTTCCTGGCTCAGGGAGCACCCCTCCCTGCACTCTCTCTCTCAGCATCCCACTTCTTAGAAGTCATTCTAGACTATCCACTGTTCCATCCCAAAGCCCAGCACAGCGCACAGCATAGCTGCTCAGAGAACTGACTGACACAAAAGAGGAGTGGACGCCAGCCACCAGCCAGCCACCAGCCAGCCACCTGAGGTGGAGATTGTGTTCCTGTGGTTCTGGAAGAAAGGGGCTCATTTTTAGTCGTAGATGAAGGCAATGCCTCCTTCCTCAGACAGAACTGTGTCCAACTCAGGACCAGAGGATAGCTCCCTCAATGTCTGTAGGTCAATTGCATCATGGGATCCAGTGACAAGGGAGGCAGGGGGCTGGATCTTACGTGACATGTGCAAGGTTGGCATGTTCACACTGCAGGCTTAAAAACTAAACGACTTGTCTGTTTTCACTCCTCCAACTTTGCTCTTTGCATAATTTCTGTCTTTCTCTACAACTCTGCCTAGGCTGGTAGCGGACTCACATAGCTGCTACTTCGGTCTAGGCACCAACCAGCTGCCGTTTCACATACAAACTCAGTTCCACCACAGCCCAATGCCATTCCTACCTAACTGCTGAGAGGAAAACAACCTGGCCCGGGAATTCCTACAGATCCCAGGCAGGAGGCTGCTGGGAAGCCAGAGCGGGCCTTCCAGAAGCTGTGGCCAGCTCCCTGCCCATGCGACTTGTCTCCTCCAGGACCCAGGTCCAGCCCTACCCTGGAGCATCCTTCTCTCCTAGAGATAGATGCCTTAGAGAGGAGGCTAGAAGCAGCCAGGACATATGTTTTTTCTTTCAGTAGATATTTTCCTCACCTCATGGAAACTCCTCCCAGTTAAATCACAGTGAGGCCAGAAGGGTACCTTCTCAGACATCCCTTTTTTCACAAGGAATAATCACCTCTAGAAGGGTGTGTGTGTGTGTGTGCACATGTGAATGTGTATATACATGTGTACTGTGCATGAGTATGTATTGGGAATTGTGTGTTTGTACTTATATATGTATATGCATGCATATGTGTTATGTATACATTTGTATGTATTCCTGTGTGTTTGTGGTTGTACATACTTAAGCATGTGTGTACTGTGTATGAGCATGTATTGGGTAACTGGGCTTGTGTCTGTACATATATACACGTGTTTTGTATGTATATGCATATTATATTGTATGTGCATGTTTGTATATGCATGTCTATACATGCCTCAATGCATGTATGTGTATGTACATATTAGGTATTGGATATTGGTGCAAACATGTGTGCACATGTTGTACTATATTGTGGCCTGTGGACATCCATGTTTGCATATATCTAGCACACATGAATCAGAAAGCTGTGTGTGCTCATGTGCTATGTTTCTCTGCATGCGCATATAAGAGAATGCCCACGTATATGTAGGACACACACACTGTGACACTCATGGAGGGAGGGGCAAGGCTTGAGAATCGGGACTGAGTTCTGCCCTTTGTTTTATTTAGCTTGAAGTTTGTAGCTCCATAACAAAAAGACTGTGGGAAAGCTAAGAATAGCAAAGCCAGCAACCCCTCCTGGCCAAAGGAGAGGACTGGGAACCACACTGCCAGGGCATCCAGACCTTTGGTAATTACTCACCACATGGAGACCAAGAGATTGCCAAGGGGTCGTGTGGAGACAGGCTTTCCTACTTTGCCATGCAGTGAGCCCAAGGGCCAGGCCACCTCCCTGCACTCAGCAGCAATGTAATAGGTCATCACTGGCTAGGGACACATGACAGATGCCAGTGTAGGCTCACTGCAGAGACACTAGACAACCTTAATTCTCCAGCACAGGATGGAGCAAAGATGCTAAGAAAAGTCTGACAGGCAACAAAGAGTCTGGCAGGGCAGGGCAGGGTCCCGGGGCTTGTGTGAATACATTGGAGCTTTGCCATTTCTCAGAACCAGTCCTCACTACCTAGGAGCCAGAAGGCAGCATCACGTGAACAATGTCACATACATATGACATCCATTCAAGTACAACCTAAGTCACACCCGTGTGAAGATAGAAAGGCCTAAGATGTCACCTTCAGCTTATATGTATAACTCTTGAAATGACCATAGCTGCTTCCTGAACCCCAAAATTTAGGCCCAGGGAGTGGCCACACCACATCCTTCTGCTAAGGCCAGGTGAGCTATGCCATTAAGCGTGCTAAGGAAGCTAAGCACTGGAGTTTGATAAGCACCTTTTACATCTCCACCTTCACATACATCGAAGCTCCTCCATCCTACAAGGAAGATGCTGGAGTCCAGAGCACCTTCTGCTTCCTGGATGGAAATGAACTCCAGGCAGCCTGAGTGAGGGAACTGAGAATTAGGCACCATCCCTGTGAAGAGGCATACCCTGGGGACAGAAGGCCACCCACTATCACAGTGCCAAGTGGTTAGGGTACCAAAGAGGCAGCCCGGCCTTGTCCTTGGGAACTTGCCTTCCCACTGGGAGGTAGACTTACAACTCTGGACAGACTGTCATGAGACCCACTGACATAAGCAAAGGAGGCCTTAGGAAGCTAGCAAGAAGGTGGGCTTGGGACACTTGCCAGACCCAGGGAAGATAATCTGACAAGAGATGTGAGAAAACAATGTGGTGTCTGAGACAGAGTAAAGGCAAAGATGGGGGTGAGGAAAATGATGGGGGATGGTGTAGCCTACTCTAACCACAGAGATGCTGGGAGGTAGGCAGTCAGGGGCATGTTGCAACTGGGAGACAACGCTGGTGAATAAGAACCCTGTCTCCAGGGGAGTCTAAGACTCTCGAGCAGGATCTGATGTAAGACAAGGCCGATAGGAAAGTCGGTGACAAAGGCACACAGCCGAGCAGGAGCCCGCTGGAGACATCTCAGCGCCCTGCACATGGTAAGGGCGGGAAGTTCTAAGCCTTCAGAAAGTAGAGGGGAATACAAGCTCACAGCAGAGGCCCACAGAGTGACCAGTCAGAGTCAGGGAACCAGAGCAGAGCAAGAGCAAGACCAGGCAGGACTAAGCTGGATCTCTGAAAATGAAGCAGCTCTTGGGAGAACCCGGGACATCGGATGATGCAAGCCAGATACGACTCGGGGAGAGAGGTGGAGGAAAGCTGAGGTAACGATATGACACCCAGTGGCCCTGGAGAGAGGTTCCTGTCAGAGAGCTTCACAGGAGGAAGCTCATCCAAGACAGAACGTCTGCCCATCATTGGGGGTGAGGAAAAGCCGATCTAAGGTCAAGAGAACCTGAAAGGAGAAGAGGAGCCCCCAGAACCCCCACACTCTCCTGTCTCTCTCATCTCCCTGTCTTCTGTCTTCCTGTTCAGAGTTTTACTGCTTACTGACCAAAAGCATTTAGTGTTCATTATAGGAAAATTCTATTACTAGGCCCCTCTGTGTCGGTGTGAAGGTGCTATCTATATCAATCCAATTAATTAATTAGATAACGAATGGAGTTTTCCAGCTCTCTTCTCGCCAGCATAAATAGGATTCCTAGGAAGAGATGACTCTCACTTCAATCTCAAGCCTCGTCCATCCTGGCTCACAGGGAAGGCTGTAGGCTTCCCAGGGAATAGGAAATAAATTACCAGTGTTTCTAAACCATGCTCTGATCAGCCATATTCCACACCCAATGCTCTGCAGGGCCTGCTCTCAGCATGCTGGCTCTGCGCTGCCTGCACCTCTGAGTGGGAATCGGGGAATCCGGCCCAAGAAACACTCAGGTGGCCCACTCGGCTGGCACATTCAGACCACACTGGCCCACAGAGGAGGCCCTAACTGCACCCACATCTCCCAGCTGCTACGGAGGGACAGTAGAACAATTTCCCTGGCCGTCTTCTTGCTCCTTGCCACCATGAACTACGTCAAGAGGACATGAGGAGCTATATTCCTGGGTTCAAATTCCAGTTCTAATGCCAAGCCTTGGAAGTCCTGTAGTCTTGCAGCCTATTCTCTGCCTGGCAGAGCGGTGGTACAGGTTTTAAGACTCCTGTGTCTCTGTGTGTGTGTGAGAGAGGGGGGGGTGGGAAGAGAGAAAGAGAGAGGGAGAGAGGGAGAGAGAAAGAAGGAGAGAGAGAAAGAGGAAGAGAGAGAAAGAAGGAGAGAGGGAGAAGGGGAGAGAGAGAGAGAGAGAGAGAGAGAGAGAGAGAGAGAGAGAGAGAGCGCGCGCGAGAGAGAGAGAGAGAGAGAGAGAGAGAGAGAGAGAGAGAGAGCGCTCACAGGATGTCAGATCCTCTGGAGCTAGAATTACAGGTGGTCGTGAGTTAACCAAACAACGAGGATGCTGAAAACCAAACTTACATCCTGTGGAAGAACAGAAAGCACTCTTGACCTCTAAGCCATCCCCCCACCATGGTATAAACAGTGCCGAATCCATAGCCAATGCTGAAGAGTGCAGAGGTGGCGTGCTGGCCAGTCCTGAGGCAAGGTATGTACAGAAAGAGTGAGATGGAGCGGGTCCAGGGCTCCTGTTCCACATCACCCAGAGCTCTGCCTCTTACCCGTTCTGTTCATCTCACTTGCATTTGGAGGGGATGCGCCAGGCATCTGGGTTACCCAAGAACAAAGGCAACTGAGAAAACCTCCGTTCACACATGGGTTAAAAAACTGTGACCTGGCACCAAGCACCAGGAAGGGTCAAGGGGCCTCTCTGGATGGGTGTGGCTGGTACTCGAAAGAGACTACGCAGAGGAAGGAGACACCCAACCTAAAGCCTGAAGGAGGTGGAGGATAGCGCTCTGGACAGAGGGAGGACTCTACTCAAAGTCATGACTCCTCCTGGCAGGGTGGGGAGGGTGGAGGCCCTGCAGTCTCCAAATGATGTCATGATCCCGCTGAACACACAGCCAGGGCCAAATAAAGACGGCCCCAAGGTTAAGTTTCAGGCTTAAGATCCCAGCTCCTTATAACACAATACAGGCCATCTGAGCATTCCTCGCTGAGCCCTGTGGCAGCCACACTGCCGCCCTGAGACCCTCAGCCCTGGGAGCATCCTCGAAACACACCTCATTATGAACAGGTATAAGGGGCTTCCAGGGCCTTCTCTATAATTGGGTTGAGATCTGATCTGAGCAAGGGCAATACTTGTCCCTAATGCCCCCAACACGCCTCACTGGCAGATGTGGGTCCCTCTGCAGTTCCTATACTAACATCTATATGTGGACTGATTACAACAATTAATTTAATAAGGATTCTTCCACACAAACAATGTATCATTTTATTAGCAAACTCTATAAATGTCAACGGTGCAATTCATTCTTATTAATTTTCTAAAATGAAATTAACAGTAGCTGCAAACAGAACTTGTATTGCCTTCCCATGCAGCAGGAGTATTGGTACCATTAATTCCCTAATACCAGGAGGCTGGCTTGTAGGGACTCGGCAGTTAACCGCACCAATTAATTTCAATACTGGAAATGGTGGAGGAGGGGGATCCACCCCAACTCAACCACTAATTGAGGAAGGTCCTTGAACCACCGGGGCAACTTGTCCTTCTCCAGGGACCAGCAGCTTTCAAGCGTAAACACAGAGCGTGCATGAGAATGTAACAGGAGTCCGCATGTTCACTCTGCCTGGAGGAAAGAAGTTCAGACCACCAGAGCCTGAAGGAAATCCACTCGATGTCTCATGCCTCTGAGGTTCAGGCCTCTAGCAGACTGGGGGACGTGGCTCACAGGCAAGAGCAGCCACGGCCTGTGAAGGACATGGACATTCACACCTGCAAAGCAGGTGACAGATGCTATGTCCCCTGTCATGCTCTTGAGGACCCAGGGAAGACAGGACAGGAACTCTACTTCTAATAAAGAGGAAAAGGGGGCTGGGGGAGGGGGCTGGGCATGGTGCACACCTGTAATCCTAACAGTTGGGTATCTGAAGAAGGAGAGGGGAGGGGAGGCGGGAAAGGGAATGTGGGAAGGAAAGACGGAAGGAGCAAAATGGTGCCTTTTAAGGAGTTTAAGATTTTCACACAATTGTCATAATGCTATGAGTGACCGATCCATAGAACCCCTATTCTATCTCCCGCGCGCTTATCCCTGTTCCTCATGACAAGAGTCTCTTGATCCATTATACTCCAAAATGTCACCGAGTTCAGTGTGACTAGAAAATAACTCCTCCTCTCAATCGATCCCCAATCTCCTGGACTTAATGTGAGAGAGAGCTCTAGCCTTGCTATGTTCTAAAGCACCGTGGTCACAGCGCGCGCTTGTGTGTGTGCGTGCGTGCGTGCGTGCGTGCGTGCGTGGGCTGCGTGCATGGGCTGCGTGCGTGGGCGTGCGTGAGTGCGTGCGTGTGTGGGCGGGCTGGCGTGCCTGCTGCGTAAAACCTACCGTGTTCTGGAGCACTTCACCTGGGCTCGTAAATTGTTCTTTTCTCCAACTTGGATTCAAGAAGCATGTTAGTAACCTGATAGAATCTAGAATCACCTAGGAGAAAGCCATGTGTATGCTTCTTAGCAGTTCCTATGGTAAGTTAACCTGGAGAGAAGACACGATGTAACTGTGGGTGATACCATCCCAAGGGTTGGAATCCTTGACTTGAATAACAAGAAGTGAGCTGTTCGAACTCTCTCTGCATCCTAACTCCAGGCTCACTTCGCCCCGTGGCTTCCCCCTCCTGCCGCCATGCCTGTCTTGCCCGGATGAACTGTTTAACCTTAGGCCTTGAGCCAAAGTAAGCCTTGGCTTTTTAAAGTTGGTTTTCCATCAGGTGCTTTGTCTCAGCAACAAAAAAATGAATAACTACACCCACCACAGGAGGGAACCATCTAAAAGCCAGAACCCATTCGCCCACAGCTCGAGACGGATTGACAGATTGACTGGCCACACGCAGGACCAGCGGTGCACAAAATACATCTCATCCTAATCCTGGTTCCAGCTGACAGTGCTGAGGACTTTGTCATTGTCCACACGTCACAGACTGAGAATTCCACTTCTTAGACTCAGCACTGCAGTCAGAGCGCTGCAGGCCACCTTCCAGGAAATGTGAGCCCCTGGCCCTGTCACTGCTAATAGAAACGTCCTAGCAATTGGAAGAGAGTGGCTGCCCATCTCCGACGGTTTAGCATGAAACATATCAAAAAATAAAAACGTAAAAGAGTTGCGCAGGAAATAAGAAGCTGTCTTTAAAATGAGCCCCAAATCCCAGGCTCGCCATCTCTCACCTATAATCACATCATTTCCGTGCACAAGACACGGGTCAGCTACATTTTCAACAATTCCGTCGAGTCCCGGGTGGCAAGAGAAGTTAAGTGTTTGTGGCAGTTAGTGGGTTCAAGGACATTTACTGCGTAATATTTAGCCATTGCTTCTGATTTGGGAGCTCTCCCTACCAGCAGTCAGGGGTAACCCGACTTTATTGATGTATAAAACACACTGAGGTCCAGGCAGCAGTTAAGTTAGTTTTCCTTTTCAAAAAGTATCTGCTACTGATGGCAGGTGGGCACTTTCCCAAAAATAAATTGCCCCCTGCCCTGTACCTGTCTGATAAGGTTCTGAGTGCCTGGCTGAAGGATGGAGCCCAGAGCCATCCTGTGAAAAGCCCCGACAGCTGTTGCCTCCTCATTGCGTTCACTACCCGCGTCTTGGACCAATTAATGAGTGCTCCCCTTCACAGGCCATTGAGCACAACATGGCCCTGTCAACTCGTTACCCTGCCTTGAGTGGCTGGATCCTGTAATCCACGAAAATCAATCATCTATTCTCACCATATAGAGTTGGAAGACTGTGATGGCTAGGACATTACCTTGTCTTAGGGGATGTGGTTAGCCATTCTTCGTGTTTCTCAAATGTTATTAAATAAGCCGCAATTTCCTGAAACAGAAAAAATAAAAAGATAATGATAACAATTAGCTCATGTTGGACCCTGAGAAGCAGAAGAAGAAAAAGTTGTTATTTCCCCCCCCCATACCAACCCCCCTCCCCAGGCTGCTGTGCATCTTGGCCAGGCTGGAACTCGGACTTTTCTAGAAAAACGTTGACCCGGACTCAGCTTCTCTTTCGATTCTCTGATCCCCTTCCACTCAACCAGCCACACAATCACCATCAAAGCCTGGGGATCAGAGGAGGAGTCAGTGGCAAGGACAAAAATATTTCTCTGTGGAAAGAAAACATCAGAAACCTTTGAGGTCCCAAATGCCATTCATCGGAGGGAGGGAAGCACACGCCAACAACAGGGCTTGGCATCCACTCCGAGTCTCTGAAACAGGATGTCTTTCAGCTTCCTCATCAAAAAGGTGCATACTCTCAGCTTGATTCCCAACCCCCACCCTGGAGCCAAATCACAGAGACTGAGAGACAGAGACAGACAGACAGACAGACAGGGAGGAAGGGAAAGAGAGAGGGGGACGGAGGGAGGGGGAGAGAGAGAGCCTTTCCCACTGTTAGCTTGATCTATTCAGCAGAGTCTCAGAGAAGAGCCAAGTCAGCTGAGTTTCAGGCAAAGACTGAGAAAATGTGGGCACCTGAAGGTAAATTAAATATTTATAAAGACAACAACATCATCACAGATAGAAATGCTGATTTATTAATAATTTCTACAAGAAGCCAGAGAGAGAGAGTCACTAGCGTAAGTCATTGCCCCATCTCTTAGGCATGGCATGGCCCATTACTTCCAGATCCAAACAGATCTGCTAACATGAAATTGGCTGGGATTGTAAGTTAATTAAGGTTGGGTTGGTACACATTTCCCTTGATCTTGGTGGCAATATGACACAGAGATTGCTGCTGTGGACTGTCAAGGAAATGCAGAGCTCGGGGGTGGGCTCCCTTTCAGCTCCTGCTGCAGCCGAAGCTGCTCCAAGCTTCTTTCTCAGAGTAGAGCAGGCTGTCCGCCCAGAGGCCAGGAGCATCTTGAGCTTAGGCATAATGGATCTGACCCCTGTGGCCAGCAATGGTCCACATCCGCTTGGGGGAGAAGGAAGAGTCATGAGTCAGTAACAGATAAGACATATGACTTGCCATGCTGTGAAGACCACCAAAGACCTTCTGTGATCATAGTTGTCCTAGTTAGGGTTTTACTGCTGTGAAGAGACACCACGACCAAGACAACTCTTTTAAGGACAACATTTAATTGGGGCTGGCTTGCAGGTTCACAGGTTCAGTTCATTAACATCATGGCAGGAAGCATGAGAGTGGGTAGGCAGGAGAGTCTCCCAGGCAGCTAAGAGAAGGGTCTCCAAGTCCACCCCCAAACTGACACACTTCCTCCAACAAGGCCACACCTACTCCAACAAGGCCACAACCCCTAAGAGTGCCACTCCCTGGTCCAAGCATATTCAAACCACCACAATAGTAAATTTCTATTGTCACTCATATTGGAAACAAGAGCCCAAGCCAGTACAGCCTGGAAGACTGTATCCTACAGAAAAAAAACTCAAGAAGCAGCAAGTAATGACAGAGGCAACTATCTCTTGGTCCAAGTTCCTACCATTGATTTTTAGCTAAAGAAAGAATGAGTCCCTGCACCTTTTGACATCTGTTTCCTCTCCTGGGGAAAAGTCCTTCCCTGGGCTCTCAGCATAGGTCAATAACCCCATGCCCAGGCCAGCCCCGCTTCTCTGGTCGTCCATCCTCTACTCTCCCATGGCACCTTCTTCGGTGTGCAGGATTCATCACCGCATGTCCTAATTGCTTGTTTACTCAGGTAGCATTCCCATAGGACCATGCAAGAGTAAGGGCTGTGTCATCGCTAATACATTCACAGGACTTAATGGTGTCCTGGAGCACAGGGGGAAACCTGAAAAAACATCTATTAGATGCAGGATGAGTGTGTAGGGTAGATGGGTAGGTGAACAGGTGGGTGGGTAGATGGACCGGAAGGTAGATGACTAGATGGGTAGGTGGGTGGCCAGATGCACAGGTGGATGGAAAAGTAGATGGGTGGGCAGGGAGATGGAGACATAGATATGGGGGCAGGGAGATGGAGGCATAGATGGACGGGCAGGAAGATGGGTACATAGATGGGCAGGCAAGGAGATGGGTACATAGATGGGCAGGCAGGAAGATGGGTACATGTATGGGCAAGCAAGGAGGTGGAGGCATAGATGTGGGAGCAGGGAGATGGAGACATAGATGTGGGGGCAGGGAGATGGAGACATAGATGGGCAGGCAGGGAGATGGATACATA
>JADRCC010548029.1:0-10172 GCA_019843855.1 Hylomyscus alleni
AGAGGCAGGCGGACTTATTGTGAAGTCAGAGGCTTAAGTCTCAGAGCAGCTCTCTGTGCCTCCCAACAACCTGAGGGACCAGGCCCAACATGCGCACAATCACATGCTGTAGAATTGCCAAAGTCAGGTATTTTAACAGTAACTGAGAACACCACCTCTTGTCTGCTCCAACTTCCCTTTGCCGTTTCCTCTCTCCTTGGGTATCACGATATATCTGTGACATTTTTAGAGATGTGGATAAGGAGAAGTCGTGGAGTAGTGCTGACTATGGCATTAACGAAAGTCAAAATATGTTATCCCAAAGAGGATGTTGACACGGAGCTGGTGAATAGGTGGTGTCAGTTCAAGAAATCCTCAAGATTAAAGATCAAGGAAACACAGCTTGAAAGCATGAAGCTTTTGGGTTTTGTTTTTACAGAGCTGTGAAATCTAAGCTGACAACCATTGTCTTTGGGTTGTTTTCATTTTGAAATAGAGACCTGCTGTGTTGACAAGGCTGACCTTGATCCTCAGGGCTCAAATGATGATCCTCCTGCTTCAACTCCTTGAGTACCTGGGATTAATGGGTTCACAGCTATGCCCAGTTGGTCTGAAAGAAATTCAGCATTCCAATAATGAGTGGAGAAACTTTCCCAAGTGCCAACAATATAAAGAAGCTTGAGCAACTGCTAGAGAAGAGACGAAATTTTCTCACTCTTTAGTAGAAAACTGACACCACAAAATTCATATACGACAGGGGCTTATTCTAAAGGTTCACCATGAAAAACGCAGCGATAAAATTATTATAGAGATGTGTTATACTAATGTAAACATTGGTGCACACTTAATTTACATAATCGCCTGCATAAATGCAAAGTCAGTCTCATATAAACTTAATGTTTATTGTTACTATGCAGCTTTCGCATGCTTACTATGTTTTATTATTAGAGTGGTGTAAACTCTCGCTGGCTATGTTACCAAACATGGAAAGGATTTGGGGTGCTATCTAGTGAGATCAAGGCCAAAAAAGGAGGTGAATGTTATTTCCTTCAATCTCCCAGCAGAGCAGGAATCCTCTCCCATGAGCCTCAGCGTCACAGACTTGGGCGCTCCTCCAGTCCTGTGCTGTCTCTGTCATGGGTGAAAGCCCTGGCTACGGGAAGTTCTTCTGTCAGGCTGATCGCTGCCTCCAGTCCCCCTTTGGCCCTGAGCATCCATCCACGGGACTGCAGACACAGCTAAGTCTCCTTCGAGACTCACGATAGCTCTGCAGACAGCCAGACACCTCACGATAGCCCTGCAGGCACCTGAGGTACAGGGCTGAGAGAACTTGTTCTTGCCTAGGGTAACCTGGCATCCTCCAAAGACTTCTCTGATCTCTTGCCTTCCGATATCTAGAATATTCCTCAGCTCCGTGTCAGGGATATATCTACCATTCAGGGAAGAGTTTGTGACAGTGTGGAGACTGATGCGAGCTCTCATGCCAGATCCTGTGTGTGTGGCTTCAGCTTTCCGGCTATCCTAGAAGAGAGCAAAGCCACGAGGCTCAGCTTATAGACGAGGAGAAGTTAAACAACCTGCCTCGCTTACAGAGTACCCAGGGGGTGTCACTGGACTTTTTTTTATTTTGATTTCAGAGTCTGTGTCCTTAGTCACCATCCTCCATGGCTGGGATTAGGGAGCTGCAGGCAGTGGAGTGGAGACTAAGGTCACTAATCTACCGTGAGTAGGGGTCCACTCAGCCGACGTCTCAGCAGTTACGGTTACACGTGTGTCTAACAAGGAAACTTTAGAACGCACCAAGCAAGACACGGAGGCATTAGAGAAACAGAATTCACAGTGATAGGCTTATTTAACAATGTGTTGTCGTGGACTGTGTTGTCGTGGAACCCCGTCTAGAAGCTTTATCTGGATCCACTGAGCAGCAGATTCTACTTCCTTGTCCCAAGCCCCTGGCAACCAGCATCCAACCTTCCATATCAGAGAAGGGAGCAAGTCAAATCCTTGGCCATTTGCAAAGTAAAAGGGCATTTGACAGCCCCCTGTTGCCTGGCCCAGGCACCCAAGCATGGCCTGGGAGTGCAAGATAAGCCACCATCAGGCTCTGACCCCACAGAGGCCCAGCCTCCTCAGGTCCTTTTGAAAGGGTCAGGCCTTGTCTGCTGACAGGGATCTCAGAGCAGGATCTGCCAGACCTAGCCAGACCCAGCCTGCGGCCAAGGGGGAATAATTATCTTTTGTCCTGCTCCCACCCAGTTCCTACCTTCCCAGCCCACCAGGAAGCTGGGTCCCCCGCTTTCAATGCCATTGTAATAACAGCCATTCATAGCTACTGTACCCTGCACAGTTCACCAAGCAGGCTCCGCCCAGGCTTCACAGAACCCTCACAATGGGATACATGGGAGGGAGGGGGAGAGGAGAGGTGGAGTGGGCTGTGGGGACTGGGTAGATGGTGAAGGTGAGAAGAACAGGACCTGGGGAGGACCAGCGGATGCATCTGCTTGCTCTTTTTCCATGTTGGAGAGCCATTTAAAAGAGTCATATAATTGGAGCAGAGCCGTGAGAAGAAACAAATGCGGTAGATACATGGGCACCATCAAAATCCCATGAGGCCTTGTAGATCATAAACAGGAGTCTGCCCTATAAGCTGGCATGGTGTTGCAGGACTGCAGTCCTAGCATTTGGGAGACAGGAGCAGGAGTTCAAGGTCATCCTCCATCCACAATGAGCTCAAGGCCAATCTGGGGTACATGAGACTCTGTCTGGAAACAAAACAAGCAAGCAAACAAAAAAGAAAAAAAAAAGGTGCTTATTTTTCTAGGCACATTGAGTAGAATTCTCACTGACCCAAGAGAGAGTTCACAGTATGTGAAGTCTGTCAGCTGCTACCCAGTGCTGTCCAGGCCAAGTCCTGCATGTCCCATCCTCTTGCTACTACTTTTCGGCACCCTCCCCCGACACTTGGTTACCCAGAAGTCACTGGGGGGGGGAGGGTGAACAGACACAAGCAGAGAAGACAATAGGCATCGGACAGTGTGTTCTCATCTTCTGCTGTTCCCAGGTTGACAGTGCAGAAGGTGTGACAGAGAACAGAGGAGGGTGGCCCCAGGGGGCCAGAGACGTTCCCAGGGAGGGGACCTGAGAATGAAGCAGGGTTAGCTAGGTTGCAGGGAGGATCTGAATGGGCAGAAATATCCAGATTCCAGGATGGGAAACAGCAGGCGCAGCAGTGAGACAAGACAAAGCCTAAGACTCTTGGTGATTACAGGAGCTGTCATCTGGCTGGATTGTTAGCCTGGGTGCCAGGCAGCAGTGCCCAGGCGTCTGTCCTACCCCTCTCCCTTCATGTATCATGAATATTTTCCTGATGCCAACAAGTCTTTTTATACAGCCTCCTCCTCCTCTCCCTTCTCCTCCTACTCTCTTCCTTCTCCTTCTCTCTTCCTTCTTCTCTCTCTCTTTCCTTCTTCCCTCCCTCCCCTTCTTCCTCCCTTCCTCCCTCCTTTTTCCTTCCTTCCTTCCTTTCTTCCTTCCTTCCTTTCTTGTGTGTGTGTGTGTGTGTGTGTGTGTGTGTGTGTGTGTGTGGTGGGCAGATGACAACCTTGAGAAGTTGGTTATGCTTTCCACTCTAGGTTCCTGAGAACCTACTAAGCTGTCTGGTTAAGCCCAGATTTCTTTTTTGTTTGTTGCTTTTATATTTGGAGCAGGGTCTTGCTCTGTAGTCCAGCCTGACCTCGAACCCACAGCCACTCTTTGCCCTAGTGCCCCAAGTTCTGGCCTTGTGAGATTCAGTCAGTGGACTTGGCTTTCTTGCAGGCTTCTTTAGGCCTCGTAGTGTTGGATACTGAGACTCTTTCTAGTTTTTCTCTATTATAAGCAAGGGATGAATGTCTTTGCCCACATGCCTCTGTGCAAGTGTTTTATCTTTGTACAATAATGGAGAGAAGTCTTTTTTTTTAAAAGAAAAAAGATTTATTTATTATTATAAATAAGTACACTGTAGCTGTCTTCAGACACCAGAAGAGGGAACCAGATCTCATTACAGATGGTTGTGGGCCACCATGTGGTTGCTGGGAATTGAACTCAGGACCTCTGGAAGAGCAGAGGGTTAAGTCTGGCTCTTAACCACTGAGCCATCTCTCTAGTCCCTGATGGTGGGAAGTCTTGAAGGCTATGTGGTAGAGTTGATCGTGCCTTGGAAGGACTGAGTTGGCTCTGTTTGAAACCAGCCTGGGGGCCACAAGGGCAGTTCTTGGCTGGGTTTCTCTTCCAGGAGCCCCAAGCAGGGACATTCTGAGAGAAGACTTGAGTGGCATATAAAGAGCCTTGACCATTCCCTCCATGGTCTCTGGCTTCCTGGGCCAGATAATGAACATGGGAGAAAAGAGGCCCAGCCCAGAGAACTCATGCTTCCTTTCTTGCTGTGCACCCATCTGGCATCTGACCTGGTTACCAGTTGCCAGTGCCTTCCCAGGAGACGATAACGGTGCTTTAAACTGAGCATCGACTTGGGTTCAAATCTCAACCCCACCACTGAAGAGATCTTGGGCTAGTTTCTCAGTGGCTCTCGGATTTCGGTGTGTTCACTTGCAAAGTGAGGGGAAATAACCTAATAGAAATGTCACGAAAGGCAAATAAGGATGAGCGGGTTCCTGACATCCATGCTCCCAGAAGTCATGGTGGATATTTTCATTATTTTGTAGGGTGTCCATTCTCTTTTTAAAAGAATGTTACTGGGGCTGGGGGATTGCTCAGTGGATAAAATGCTTTCTGAGTAAGTGTGAGAACAGGAGCAGAGATCTCCAGCCTCCATATAAAACAGTCAAGAGGACGTGGTGGCCCAGCTGTAATCCTAGCACTTGGAGACGGGGATTCCCCAGGGTTAGCCAGAAAGCTACACTAACTGGAATCGGTGAGCTCCACAATGGGCAGGAGACCCTGGCTCAGTAAACAGAGTGGAGAGCCACGTGCCTGCACACAAATGTTTCCACTTGTATGAGCATGCACGCGCACACACACGCATGCACACAATGCAACTATATGTAATTATAACACACCATATGATTTACACATTTGAAATATTTAGTTCAGTGTACACTGAATTTTGTCATGCCCCTAAGAAATCTTATACCCATCAATAGGCATCCCTACCCCCAGGAGAGCTCTCCAACCCCCTGCGCCTGCTAACTTGCTATCTATATCTATGGACTTGCCTTTGCCAGACATTTCATATCAGCACAGCCAAGCAACACATGGTCTTCTGTGACAGCTTCTCTCACTTAGCACGCTTTTTATCATGTCTCATCTACACTGTAGTATGAATTGGTTTGACTAGGTATGGCCCCCATAGACTCATGTGTTTGAATGTTTGGCCCATAGGGAGTAACATTTTTAGGAGGTGTGGCCTTGGTGCAGTGGGTGTGGTCTTATTAGAGGAAGTGTGTTGACAAGGGGGTGGGCTTTGAGGTCTCCTATGCTCAAGCTATGCCTAGCGTGGCACACAGTTTCCTTTTACTGCCTGCAGATGAAGATGTAGAACTCTCAGCTCCTTCTCCAGCACCATGTCTGCCTCCATGCCGCCATATTTCCCTCAGTGATGATAATGGACTAAACTCCTGAAACTGTAAACTAGCCCCAAATTAAATGGTTTCTTTTTTTCATATTCCTTAAAATTTATAAAATATTATAACAATAAAAATAAGTATTACAAAAGTTGTTTGAAATAAAACAACAATCAATTTAACAGTCTTATGTAGACACTTGCCTACAGCAATAGTGAAAATACATTTTTCTCAATATAACTTTTAAGTAACTCCAAACATATTAACCGCATTAAATGGTTTCTTTTATAAGAGCTGCCATGGTCATGGGTGTCTCTTCACAGCAATAAAACCCCTAACCGAGACAACCCCTTTTATTGATGAATAATATTTCATCATGTGGGCTAACTGCGTTTAATATGCCCTTTTCTTGGTTGACAGACTTTTGGGTCCTGTCCATCTCTTGGCTCTTATGAATGACATCATGAAGGACATTTGCATGTAGACACTGGGTATTGGACCGTGGGATCTGATAGCACAGGAACAGTAGAAATGAGACCAAGCCACCTATGCTGAAGAAGAAACGCATAGCTCCTTTATTGAAACTTCAGCCCAGCCATGGGAGTACTGACCATAAGTGAGCAGACTGCATGCTTCACGGGGGCAGCCAAAGAGTGTGTGCTAAGTGTGGTAATGTTCTAATAGTCACAGGCACGGCTACGCATGTTTGTGTCCATGTGTGTACACAGCAGTGTGTGTGTGCATGTGGGTGTTGATGTCGGACGTTTCCCTCGGTTTCGACCCACTGAATTGGAAGCTTGTGGACTGGACCAGGGACTCTCCTATCTCTGCCTCCCCAGCACAGGGTAACAGGTGTATACCAGCACATCCGGCTTTTTTTATTTGGGTTCTGGGGATCGAACTCAGGTCCTCATGCTTGCATAGCAGGCATTTTGCCAACTGAACTACCTCCCCATGGACATGGTTTTAAAAGAAACTCTACATTTTGTGGGTAAACACCCTGGCCCGGTACTTGGTAATATCCAAATGCACCCAGGAGCACCTACCTCTAGCATCTCCTTCTCACATGAGTGCCTCCGTTTGCGATAGGCTGAAGGCCTCCCATGTTTGAGTTGCCCAGAAAGTACAAGGGCATTGTAAAAGACACACATGTCTGCTCCAGTTGGCAATGCCCAAGGCCATTCTGCAGTATAGTCTTGGAAAAAAGCATCTCCCAAATGATCAATGTGCTCACCTGCAGAGCTGAGCAGATTGGCTCAAAGTCTGCACCAGCAAAGGCTTGAAGACATGAAGACAGACATGCTGAGCCTTTTGTCCCATGCTGGTCACCCTTCAGTACCTGTAGGTACAAGCAGAGAGTCAGTGTTCTTTAGCAAAAGCAGCTTTCTACAAAATAATCTAGGTAACTCTTATCGTACCCACACACTCAGTGGTGTAATCTACAAAGTCCCTGGGGGTTTTGCTGTCCAGCTGCTCACAAGCGTTACCTACAGTGGGAGTGGAATACTGCGCTGCTCAGGGTGTGATCCCCGGAATCGGTGGTTTTAAAACCTGCCAAGAGTACTTGAGGATAGAGGGCTTATCTAGTTTTTGTTCAGTGACTCTGTTTTGATCTGTGTCTCTGTCTGTGTGTGTGTGGTCTGTGTGTCTGTCTGTGTGTGTGTGTGTCTGTCTGTCTCTGTGTGTGTTTCTGTGTGTCTGTCTCTGTGTGTGTCTGTCTCTCTCTGTGTGTCTGTGTGTGTTTCTGTGTGTCTGTCTCTCTGTGTGTGTGGTCTGTGTGTCTGTCTGTATGTCTGGCTGTCTTTGTCTGTGTGTTTTTCTCTGTGTGTGTCTGTCTCTCTGTGTGTCTGTCTCTCTCTCTCTGTGTCTGTGCATGTTTCTGTGTATGTCTCTCTGTGTGCACGTGTCTCTGTGTGTCTGTGTGTCTCTGTGCATGGACATCTTGAACTTTACTAGTTTTATGTCAGCCCTGTCATGGTGGCCTCCCAGCCTGTGAACATTCTGACCTTGTGGTCTAATCAGCAGTTCTATGACAAAGCTGCTGAGAGCACAGGACAGAGACAGGAGCAAACGCATACTGTGTTTTGAGCAGTAGTGGAGTTGATTTGCCTTTTGTCCCCGTCCCCGTGGCAGTCCTGAGCTGGTTCAGACATCTGTTTTAAACTCTGAGGCCAACAAGATCTCTGATACTCTGGGTTTGTGGGAGGGGCTGCCGACCAGCCAGCTGGTTCCCGAAGGAGCTGCCCCGTTCTGTCACCCAAATATAGTACAGGGAAACTCAGCTTTCCCCACACCCTCAGTGATCTGTCTGTCTTGGCTGTAGCAATCTCCATGGTAGGTAGCTTGTGGTTTTGATTGACATTTTCTTGATGGCCAACTTCTGTCTGCTTCATGTCCAGGTCATAAATCCCAGGATACCCTTTCCTTATTTGGAACTACTAACTTAACCTCTCTCCCCCACAAGATTTATCTGTTCATGCATTTTATGTATATAAGTACTCTGTCATCACACACACCAGAAAAGAGACTCAGATTCCATTATAGATGGTTTCGAACTACCATGTGGGTGCTGGGAATTGAACTCTGGACCTCTCTGGAAGAGCAGCCAGTACTCTTAACCACTGAGCCATCTCTCCACCCCCCCCCCCTTAAATTTCAATGGGAAAAGATGACCGTGGCATCTACAGAGCATGCCTAGAAGTAGCCTTCCCACGGAGACAATTGTTTACCTGCTTTGAAGCACTGCAAAGCCCCAGTGCTCTGATCTCTAATAATCACAAAGACAGGGTAGTTACACAACACCCATGTATGGGAATAAAAGTGGGATGAAAATACATTTATTAAGTATACACTTAGTCATGGTTAAGGAAGCTTGTTAAAGAGACTGAGGAGACGGTGCCTGCATGAGGAGCTGAGTTCGATTCCCAGTACCTATGTAGAAAATCATGATTGGGTGTGCAGTTGTCACCCAGCTCTAGGGAGACAGAGAGATCCCTGGGGATCACTGGTCAGCCAGTTTAGCCAAATTGGCCAGCCCCAGGTCTCAAGGAGGAAATGTGACTCAGAAAAGAAAGCAGATTAGCTCCTGGGGAACCACACCATGCTTTGTCTAAGCACATGGCCCCAAACAGTCATGGACAGTGACCTCTGACCCCATTTGTGAAACAAATTGAGTTTTGTATCTGTGACAAAACACCCGACAGAAACAACTTAGAGGAAAGATATGGCTTCAAAGGGTCAAGTCCACTGTGGTGGGGAGGAGCTGGCAGGGCTGAGCAGTTTCTCCTGGAGCACAGAGAGGAGAAATGCTGTGCTCCCACTGCCTGGGGCTCCCCCATTGTGGGATGCTTCCACCCACACTCAAGTGAGTCTTCCCCCTTCTGTTGATCCTCTCTGGAAAGGCCCCCAGCTGTGCCTCCTAGCTATCTGTCATATTTAGGGTTGGCAGGAAAAGTGACATTCCAGTGGTAAAGGTTGACCTGATGGAAAGCCACAGGAGTAAATATGACATTCTTCCACCTACAAACAGTAGCTTTTCTTTTCTTTCAGAATGATATATATATATATATTTTTTCCCAGTTTTGACAAATAATTTTCATTACCAATCTACCAATGTTAGGAGTGAAAACCCAACAGATTCCTAACAAGCAAGTTGAAAAAGCATTAGTAAACAACAATAAACTAACTCTAAGGCAAGGTGGTGTGTGAAAATACCTTAACAGGCGGGGGAACAAGACAAAAACCCAAGCTCAAATAATTAAGATGCAAAACAAAATAAATGTTAAGTGAAAAACTGTCTCATGTGGGGAAAAAAATACAGTCATACAACCAAAAACTCTCAGTACTGGTTGGATCCAGCATGTGGGAGGTAGAGGCTCCAAATCCCAGGCCAGAAGCAAAACAAAACAAAAATTCCAAATGGGCATGATGGAGTCAGGGGGATCAAGAGTTGGAGGTCGTCCTCAGCTACATTAAGTCTGGGGCTAGCCTAGGGTACATGAGCCCACTCAGTAAAAGAAAAAAGAAGGCTGCTGCCAAACACCTGGAGTTTTGGGAGTCAGATGTAGCCCCACAGGGTCTGAAAATGGCCCTCTCTATAGATTCAGGAACTCGTGGTGATCAGTTTGTTGTATGACATGCCATCTCCAACTTGGTACCCAGGTCTCCAGGTAGAGACTGAGAGCTTCCTCCAGCTTTCCAGAGCTGCCAGCACCTGGGATGTCAATGTCTGAGAGAGACTCCCTCCAGGCCCTGTGCTATGACACCAGGAAAAGAAGCTGTGCTCCCTGACCAGAGAGACGGTCTCCTCTGGACAATGTGGGCTCTCTGTCCTTCCTTCAGGCAGCAGGGACGAAATACCTTGTGATGGTGGAATGGGAGGCTGGGCTAGGTTCCCACTTGTGCCTGCATCAAAGGAGCCAAGTCTCAACGTGCTCTTTCAAGTTAAGCCCGGTGGCCAGGGCCTTACAAGCTTCCCCAACCAGGCTAGGGATAGGAAAGCATTTGCAAGTGTTTCTTCAGCTCTAATGGCTGCTCCCAGCCATAGCCTGGTGTTGATGACCTTGGACATGGTAGGGTGAGGATGCAGAGGTTCCTCCATGTTGACTGTATCCCAGGGCAGGTGTTGACTTA
>JADRCC010548036.1:0-12564 GCA_019843855.1 Hylomyscus alleni
GGATTGTCCAGTAGGCTGCTCACTGTACTCTTGGACATTCGTGTATCACCCAGATTATATTACTCTGCTTTTCAGTCTTCCATTAGGAATTCAAAGTTTATTCAAAACACTATGAATTGTAGAACGATTATTTATCTAGACTACCGCATTTTATTTCTCTAGAAAACAGATGAATGTAGAAATGTATTTTTAAAACCGGTGTTCTCATTTACAATGTTGCTTCTCCTTACCACTAATTTTAATTTTCCTGTTTCACATGTTTTGAAGTAAATTTGTAGCCAACATAATAACTTTTCCTTGCACAGGTTAGACTTAGGAGTTAAGAGCAGCCAGGGTCCCAGTAGAGGTTATGATGGGGATAATAAAAAAGGGAAAGTCTGTGTCTATGGCAACTTCTGCTCAGTCTCCCATCTTATATACCTTATTTTTGTCTGTAGATAAAAGATGGGGGGAATCCTGAACATTCTCAACGAGAACGGGAAAATGAAAAGTAAAATTATACTGATCTATCTTCTGTGGTAAGGCTAAATGAGAAGCATTTGTATGACAGAAAGATTTGTTAATTTAGCATTATACCTCATAGAATGGCATACAAGTTCTGCATCTTACTAGTTGTTTCAGCCTTGAATTCCAGTACAATACCAGCCATATATAGCAAGCTTTTGATGTATGTCTAATTGTCCCTAAGATATAGTCACAGGAAGGGTAAAACTAAGTCTCTTGGATAATGTCTAGGAAAAACAAATCCTGCTTCACTTTCTACAAGGCTTTAAGGTTACCAGTATTTACAAGCCTTGGCATACCATGTCTTACAAAAAGCAGGGGTAGGATCTTGATAGATTAGAAATCTAGCCAGATGTTGGCACATGCTATACCACAATAGAAACTTTGCCACTCCAACATTGTACAGACACAAAACAGCCACCCTGAAGTAACAGAAAAGAGGTGATACAATCCTATGCCCTGCAATCAAACCACATTACACTTAAATCATAGTTTTATGTGATGTAACCAAATTCCTACCTTCTAAAATACTCGATTTCTTATGTACAAAAGTGAAAATGCTTTCAGAAAGGTTTCCTGCAACGTTGGGATCTCAGCGAAGAGCCAATGAAGTAAAGGATATCAAATGCCCAGTGGGCAGGAATGACTAAACAAACATGCCTAGGTAATGTTTCTCACTTCCCGGAAATGGTTTTCTTGAAGTCAAGAACAAAGCATTCCCACAGGCTCAGAGACGGGATCGTGCACCTCAGCTGGGAATCAATTGCAGAGCTTCATACCATATTGAACTCCCTCAAATGCTGATGACAGCCATTTCAGCTCATCAGGGTAAGCCAGAGGGCCAGGAGAAGTGATGATCATGTGTTCCCCTGTGGGTTTGTGTCGCCCACTATGGCTGCCACAGCCTTTGTGTCTGTGCTCCAGGCTACTCTATTATTAGCTTCAGCTGCTGTTTCTCCCCCAGCTGTGTGTCTATCAGGGTCCACTGCAGAATACCAATCTGTCCTCACATGACACAAAAGCCGCACAGCAGTCTATTAAAAAATTTCCCCAGAACCTGGGGCTCCCAATAATCTCAGCTCTCAGTGGTCTCTGCTTGGAAGACATTGTTCTGAGCCTCCCCAAGGTCTCCTTTGTTATCCGTCTCCTATCAGCTGTCCTTGCGGCTTGTCAGTAAGAACTCACTAGCTCCATGGCCAAATCGTTCACACGACATTCTGGCGTTTGATATGATGTTTCCTCTGCAGAGATGCCAAAGCTGGTCATGTCTGAGTTTGGGGGATTATGGATTCATTCACAGCAGTAATTCATGCATGTAGTACCTTTCATCTTCAGTTTTCACACCATGGCTCCAAAGTCCAAACACATCCATCCCTGTCTCTCCTGTACCCGATACCACAACCTTTTTCTTCACTGTGTAGCACATGATGTCACAAGGTAAAACTGCCCCACGCTTGTTTCTGGGTTTTCTCCTTATACTTGCTTCTTCTTCCTATTAATCCATGTCTTATTTGTGGTGTGTGTGAATGTGTGTATGTGTGTGAGAGTCAGAGACAGAAAGAGACAAAGACACACAGAGACAGAGAGAGACATGGACAGAGACAGAGACAAAGACACACACACACACAGAGAGAGCAAGAGAGAGAAAGAAGAGTGACTATAATATATAATCAGCTTGTCCTATCACATGTAGATTTTTACATGGATGCTGGGAATCAAACAAAGGTCCTCAGGCTTACATGGTAGATACTGTACCTAATAAACCATCTACAGAGACTCCACATGGTATATCTTTTAAAACTTATATAATCATTTTTGATCCTCAACATTACCCTAGGGGCACAGTATGCAAATACATGACAACAATATAAGTGATTTTAATACCTTTAGACTTATTTTTCTTTCCTTTCTTTTTTTTCTTGGATATTTTCTTTATTTACATTTCAAATGTTTTCTCCTTTCCAGGTCTTCCCTTCAGAACCCTCCTAAACCCATCCCCCATCCCCCTACCTCTATGAGGGTGCTCCCTCACCTACCCACTCCCATCCTCCTGCCCTGGAATTCCCCTACACTGGGGCATTGAACACCCTCAGGCCCGAGGGCCTCTCTTCCCACTGATGTCCAACAAGGTCATCTTCTGCCACATAAGTGGCCAGCACCATGGGTCAGTCGCTCCATGTGTATTCATTGGTTGGTGGTCCAGTCCCCAGGAGTTCCAGGGGTCTGATTTCTTGACACTGTAGCTCCCTCCATGGGGCTGCAAATCCCCTGAGTTCCTTCTCCATCTCCTCAGTCTGGGAGCCCTGAGCTCAGTCCAATAGTTGGCTGCGAGTTTCCTCCTCTTATTTGCCATGCTCTGGCAGAGCCTCTCAGGAGACAGCCATATTAGGCTTTTATCAGCAAGCACTTCCTGGCATCCACAATAACATCTGGGTTTGGTAGCTGCGTATGGGATGGATCCCCAGGTGGGGCAGTCTCTGGATGGCCTTTCCTTCAGTCTCTGCTCCACACTTTGCCTCCATATTTCCTCCTATGAGTATTTTATTTACCCTTCTAAAAAGCACTGATGCATCCACATTTTGGTCTTCCTTCTTAATAGACTTCATATGGTCTGTGAATTAAATCTTGAGTATTCTGAACTTTTGGGCTAATATCCACTTATCAGTAAGTACATACCGTGTTTTTTCCTTTATGACTGAGTCACCTAACTCAGGATAATATTCTCAAGTTCCATCCATTTGCATGCTAATTGCATGAAGTCATTGTTTTTAATGGCTGAGTAGTACTCCATTGTGTAAATGTACCACATTTTCTGTATCCATTCCTCTGTTGAGGGACATCTGGGTTATTTCCAGCTTCTGGCTATTATAAATATGGCTGCTATGAATGTAGTGGAGCATGTGTCCTTATTACATGTTGGAGCATCTTCTGGGTATATGCCCAGGAGTTACCATAGCTGGGTCCTCAGTTAGTACTATGGCCATTTTTCTGAGGAACCACTAGACTGATTTCCAGAGTGGTTGTACCAACTTGCAATCCCACCAGCAATGGAGGAGTGTACCTCTTTCTCCACGTCCTTGCCAGCATCTGCTATTATCTGAGTTTTTGATCTTAGCCATTCTGACTGGTGTGAGGTAGAATCTCAGGATTTTTTTAATTTGCATTTCCCTGATGACTAAGGATGTTGAACATTTCTTTAGGTGTTTCTGAGCCCTTCAAGTTTCCTCAGTTGAGAATTCTCTGTTTAGCTCTGTTCCCCATTTTTTAATAGAGTATTTGGTTTTCTGGAGTCTACCTTCTTGAGTTCTTTGTATATATTGGATATTAGCCCTCTCTCAGATGTAGGATTGGTAAAGATCTTTTCCCAATCTGTTGGTTGCTGTTTTGTCCTATTGACAGTAACTTTTGCCTTACAGAAGCTTTGTAATTTCATGAGGTTCCATTTGTTAATTCTTGATCTTAGAGCATAATCCATTGGTGTTCTGTTCAGGAACTTTTCCCCTGTGCCCATGTGTTCGAGGCTCTTCCCCACTTTCTCTTCTATTAAGATTTCGTGTATCTGGTTTTGTATGAAGGTCCTTGATCTACTTGGACTTGAGCTTTGTACAGGGAGATAAGAATGGATCAATTTTCATTCCTCTACATGTTGACTGCCAGTTAAACCAGCACTATTTGTTGAAAATGTTTTCTTTTTTCCACTGGATGGTTTTAGCTCCTCTGTCAAAGATCAAGTGACTGTACATATGTGTGTTCATTTCTGGGTCTTCAATTCTATTCCATTGATCTACCTCTCTGTCTATATACCAATACAATGCAGATTTTATCACTATTACTCTGTAGTACAGCTTGAGATCCGGGATGCTGATTCCCCCAGAAGTTCTTTCATTGTTGAGAATAGTTCATTTCTTCATGTTAAAAGTCTTGGAAAGATTAGGATTTCAAGGCCCACACCAAAACATAGTAAAAGCAATATACAGCAAACTAGTAGTCAACATCAAACTAAGTGGAAAGAAACTTCAAGTAATCCCACTAAACTTAGGGACTAAACAAGGCTTCATTCTCTCTCCCTATCTTTTCAGTATATACTTGAATTTATAGCTAGAGCAATTAGACAACAAAAGGAGGTCAAAGGGATACAAGGAAGAAGTCAAAATATCACCATTTGCATATGATATGATAGCATACATAAGTGACCCCAAAAACTCCACCAGAGAACTCCAACAGCTAATAAACAACTTCAGCAATATGTCCAGATATAAAATTAACTCAAACAAATCAGTAGCTTTCCCATACTCAAACGATAAACAGGCTGAGAAAGAAATTGTGGAAACGACACCCTTCACAATAGTCCCAAACAATATATAGTATCTTGGTGTGACTCTAACCAAACAAATGATAGATCTGTATAACAAGAACTTCAAGTGTCTGAAGAAAGAAATTGAAGAAGATCTCAGAAGAAGGAAAGATCTCCCATGCTCATGAATTGGCAGGATTAACATAGTAAAATGGTCATCTTGCCCAAAGCAATCTACAGTTCAATGCAATCCCCAGCGAAATTCCCACTCGATTCTTCACAGAGTTAGAAAGAGCAATTCTCAGACTTACCTGGAACAACAGACTTGTTTCTCAACAGTACTTTATGACTATGCCTATACTGGTATGTGAAGACTTTGATTTCTCCAAAGTGTGTCATCTAGCATTGCACAGGTCACCAGTATGCAGATGCATCCTTTTGTTCTTGCTTTTCCTAACTGTCACCTGAATGAACTGGACAGGAAAGATGATAATTTACTGGATATAGTAGCTTACCTCTGTCATCCTAGCACTTGGAAACCTGACACAGTAGGATCCTGATTTAAAATCTAAGTTGAGTTACATAGTGAGACTCAACACAAAAGAAAGGAAGAAAGAAAAAGAAAGGAGACACACATAAAGACACACAGAGAGCGAGAGAGAGAGAGAGAGAGAGAGAGAGAGCAAGAGAGAGAGAGATAGAGAGAGATGGAGTAGGAGAAAAAGAAAGAAATAAGTTAATTGATAATATTATGCTTATGATTGCTGAGTCAGCTTAACCAAGGGATACTCATACTAGAGAGAAAAAAATAGTTTTCAGAATTGAACATTAGACTGAAGAAAAGCAGAAAAATGTCCATGGCTTTCATGTAACAATGTTCTCTGAATTGAAACATTCCATCCTAGAGAGGGGCTCTGTAAGAATCAAGAAATGAATAAAACTCATAAGGCTCATCAAAGAACAACTTACAAGTCTCAGGAGTTTCTTGAAACTTACAGAGTTCATAAGGATCCTCCCCAAGCATATGCAAGCAATAACAACTGCTCAGTAGAAGAGATTCTTTGGCAAGCCAAACTTCCTTTAGTCCACACAGGGAGACTCGGGTTTTTGTTTTTGTTTTTAAGTCAGCCATCACTCCTTCTAAAATGGGATTTGGGGTAATATAGCCTTTGAGTCTTCCATGTTTCTACAAGTAAGCTCAATAAACTCCCTGATTCACTGAGCTTAACTTTGGTAGAACAGTTATTTTGGTCTGTCATGGGCACACTATTCTGTGAATAAATGTTTGTTGATGCCTTACAAAGAAAAATATATGTAGCAATATACATAGGCACACCTGTGTGCCAAATAATGCCCTAAGCTCTTAACACAGTAAATCCTTGTAGTAAATATTTGAGATATGTACAGGAGGGGATATGTGGTAGCATATTTATGTGAAGTGAAGAGTTTAGAAGGCAATTGTTTTTTGTTTTAATTGATTTTAATTCTGACCTTTAATACTGCTCACAAGGCTTTGAGGAATTTCTTTAAATCCTCTGTGTCTTGGGTTTCTCATTTACAAAATAAAGGTAATTATACATCCCTTGTATCCTCCTTAGAATTCATATGTTAACTCATATAACTCTAAAAATAGAGGCTAGTATATATTAAGCATCCATGAAGAATTGGCCATTATTATTAGAAAATTTATGCATTGAAAAACAGCAGTCTCACTTGCACAACTTGACGCAGGACAGTGCAGCCTGAGTATAACCTATTCTGACCCTGCATTTAAGTATGCATCCCTGGGAGTCACTGCCAGCCACCTTAATATGTACTTTGGAAGCTCAGGGCACTTCTCATCCCCCATCTGCCCTCCCTTCCTGTAACACAGGCACCAATGGCGTCTTATACTCTGTTCAGGGGCAAACTTTAGCATATGTTTCAAAGGCATTTCAACCTTTTGCATATTATTACCATAAACTCTTAAATTCCTTCTGTTACTTGGAGCAAATTGGGAGCTAATTAAATGTAGTCTTTCTGGAGAAAAAAAAATCTGTTTGGGCTTCTCAGAGTGGGACAGGCTTTATTTTGTAACTCCTTGCTAAGAATTCCCCACTCCCTACTTAGCATTCATTTATTTACTTATGAGCTCAAAAGACTACCCATCAGAGTGCTCATAGGTTGAAAAGTACACAATAAAATAAATTCATTTTCTTTGAACTAAGAGACCTCATCCTTCCAGATGTTCTTAGGCAACATATCAAAGATAGTGAAGGGTTGAATCCATTACTGAAATCCTTGACTCAGATTGTCAGTAGTCTTTTCATTCCTCATATGACTGACTGTTCATGTCTTAATACATCTAGTTCTTAACTCTAAGTTCATTGAAATTGCTGGCCAGGCTCTCTATATCTTCCTTTTAACTTCTTGGACCCATCTTTTAACTGATAAGCACATCATTTGCTCTTCAACTGGCATAGGAGAAAAAAATGATGTTTTGCTCATTATGGCATTTTCTGCGTAGAACAAAATCCTTAGCATGTGGAAGAGCTGCAATAAATACTTCTTAGTTAATTAATGCTTAACCACAATTAGTCCTTCAGTTGTTAAAGACTTGAGTGTTATTAGAATTTTAGACCCACTGGAGTGTTCCAGAGCAAAGTTTGTGCATATATGATGAGGTGTGTATAGCCTCAGCTGGAAGGGTACTTTGAATAAGCATGGCTTGTACAGCATGAAAATAAAGGACAGAATCAGATCAGAAAGCCTGTCAATGAGGCTCATTCTTATCCATGTGCACACGGACAGCAATATCAGGATCACCTGCCATGTAGCAAGAGGACATAACAGAAATAGGAGTGTGAAGAGTTCAGAACTTGATGAGAGAAATATCTCAGACTGTAGACAAGAAGACCTCAAGTATTGTGGTATTTTGGGACAGCATTTTAGAAAGTGTTTAGACCATCATGAAGATTGATTCTTTTTATGAATGACATTATCACCTTTATAAGAGGCAATTTATGGTTGCCATTTATATATCATGTGAGGGTTCATTGAAAACCTGGCACTCTGGAGCTTAGTAAAAAACCTTCATCAGAACCCAACCACGTTAACACCTTAATCTCAGACTTCTGTATTTTTTAATAAGCCACCTAATACTACCGTGATGAACATAGGGAGGGAGAAAATAATTGTAACACAATATGGAAAATTTTATGAAGTTTTCTTTGAGCAGATGACTTTGGAACTGGTGTATCAAGAATGAACAGAAATAAAGACGCCAGTACTGGGCATGGTGGGAGCTGAGTGTAAGAAGTGATCATCAAGAGCCAGGTCAGAAGAGTGCCAAGTCTGCTGAAAGAAGTGGAGACCTTCTGTGGCTGACTGACCTGTAGTAGGCAAAGGCAGTGGATGTTTACTAATAAGACTGCTCTAAAGAAAGTGTGTTTATGGTGTGGGTTCTATGAATCCACAAGAGGGTGATTTTTGGACCAATCTGGATCTGAGTTGTACTTAAAAGTGGTTTTGCCATTACATTAGAAAATGGGTAAAGAAGGAGCTAGCTGCATGGCCATAATGAATTCCAGGGAGGAGCAGTTTAGTCTGAGGAAGAGAGAGAGGCTTTAGGACTATTGAAGACATGAGGTCAGTAACTGACTAGAGCAGTAAAAGAGCTAGGACACTTCTGATGTAACCAGAAAATGTACAGACATACAAAATATTCTACATATTTTTCAAAGATGAAAGACTCTCAGATATTTTTTCTCTGAGACGATTAGAGGATCATAGATCCCAGTTCATATCGTTTAATCAAATATATTTTCTTTGTTCAAACATATTTTGAAGTTTCAAACTTCAGTTATAAAATATGTACACATTCCAGAAGAGAATTCATGGCATAAATTTCAATTTTATTATTCCCCCAGTTTTAATAAAGTTTAGTGAAAATAACTTTTATTAATCTAAAAGTTATCTGAATTCTGGGTACAATTCTGAAAGGCAAGATAATCAATATACAGTTACTCATATAGGATTATGGGTAGAAATAGTATCTGTCTTAAATAGTTAGGGTTTTACTGCTGTGAAAAGACACTATGACCAAAGCAAGTCTTATAAATGAAAACATTTAACTGGGGCTGGCTTACAGTTTCAGAGGTTCAGTTCATTATCATCAAGGAGGGAACATGGCAGCATCCAGGCAGGCATGGTACAGAAGGAGCTGAGAATTCTACATCTTTATCTGGAGGTTGCTAGCAGAAGACTGGCTTCCAGGCTGCTAGGATGAGGGTCTTATTTCCCACACCCGCAGTAACACACTCCAACAAGGCCACACCTACTCCAACAAGGCCATACTTTCTAATATTGCTTCTCCTTGGGCCAAGTATATAGAAACCATCACAGTACCAAACCAAGAACTGCTCTTATTTTAAAACTATACCTCCAGCCTTTAAAGAGTCTTAGATTTACTCACCTAAAACTATATATGAAAGTTCAGATGAGTAACCATTTTTTTTTCTAAAATAAGATATGCAAACATTATCTGCTATGTTTTGTCTTTAACAAAGGCATTAAGGATAAGGACATAGAAGTCTCTTTCTATGTTCTTTCTTAGAATCCAGGACCCTTCAGTTTAGGGATTTATCCCTGCAGTCTGGAGACATGCTTACATCTGAATGGAGTCAACTCCCATCCCATGTGGTATGTCCTTTATATTTATCTGTTCCTCTCTAGCTCGTTCTAGATACTTAACACTTCGAATGGAACATTCTTTTTAGTATTTCCTGAAGTCTGCTGGCTGGGAGGACTGCTTATACTTCTGTAAAGCTCATAAAGGATTCAGTTGCCACTTATTTTGATATTTACTTTTTATTAATTATATTTACAGCAGCAGAAAGATACATTATGTCAAAAACTATTTACATATGTGTCGTAACTTACAAATTTTGTTTTTCAACTCAGTGTTTATAAGTTTTTGTGAGATAAGATTTCACTCCTCAATGTAATTACATCAAACTCATTAATTACCCCAAACTGACCTAATATACATGACAAATATCCCTCCCCAATCCCCTGAATGAAGAGATACAGGCGTGGGTCATCAGACCCTGCTTGCTTTTGATGTCTTTCTGGTCACTTTATATGTGTTTAAACTAGTTCTTTTGTACTACTGAATGGATATGTCTTTCTTTCCTGTGGATCTATAAATCTATTTTGTTTCTTTCTTCAAACAAAAATATGCTTTATGGTCTCAAGCTCAGAATGTTTCTTACATTTATTACACTTATTTACCTATTTTTGTTTGCATATACATGTGTGTGTGTGTGTATATATGTGTGTATGTGCACATGCACTTGCATGCATAAGTATCCATAAGTATATATAAGCCATAGTGGTCACCCTGCAGGAATCAGTTCTTTCATTGTGTAGTTCCCAATGATAAATTTTAGCTGATCAAACTTGATGATTTTACCTCCTAAGCCATCTTACTGGCCCTAGGGCAGAATTTATAGCATGGTCCTATTGTGTGCAGAGCCTTGAGATGCAGGAAGAACAAATTTTGTTTCTGTAACTCTACCTGTGGTACACCTAAGTACAGAGTTTCAAATATATATTTAAAAACGCATGGCAGAACCAGTAGTTACTGAGATAGGAATGTCTTGGTTCAAGTAAACTATATACTGGTCTATTTACTACTTTGGTGAAACAGCTTCCTAAAAGCCATTTTAGAATTAAGGGAAGACACCACAACACACATGTATACTAGCATGACTTTTAAAACTCTCTAGCTTAGAAAGCAATGTCACCTTGGAGAAGAGAATGTATCTGAGGGGAAAATAGCAGACAGATAAGGAACCAGGAGTAAAGATGGTGCATTTGGATGATCTGTGGCTATTAACCAGGCATCAGATGAGTGCAAAACAGATGCCAGTTTTTCAGTTTGGGATGTGAAGATGTGGGCTATAAGTAAACAGGATGTTCTGGTTTAGTGTGTACTTGATGTGTGCTATGCAGGATCAGACTGGAATTAAATCAGCTCTTGTCACTCTTGCTCAGGCACATTTATGTCCATGAAGTCAAAGATCACTAAGTGTTCTGGAAGTTCAAAGAAACTGGTCAGACAAGTCTCTCTGAGCCTCTCTTCTGATGCTCTTCCTTCTCTAGTGCTACAAACAAACAAACAAACAAACAAACAAAACACTACTTCCTGTTGTAACTACACCAGCTCAGGGTTTTTATCTTAGTATAAAATCACCCTCTCCCTTCCTTCAAGTATTGCCTCCTATCATCCTGCTCCGTGTTCTCTGTCCTATTTAATGACAGAAGAAACCACCCAACCTTCCCAACATGCTTCTATCTCTAATTCCCTTGTCCTCTCTCCCCATTGCTATCATACCATGTTTCCAACATTATTTGCTGTCCTATGCTCATTAGAATGTTGGCTGTACACATAGGTTCCTGATATACGTAAGTTCCTATGGCATAACTCCTTAATCTAGATACTAATCTAGTTTCAAAAGAAAAATATGTAGAAATGAAGTAATGCCAAAGGATTACAAAAGTATTAGAGATGGGATTTAAACCTTGATGGCTTGCATAGGCTACACCCTTAACCAGTTTGCCTTATTGCCTTCTAGAGAGTGAGATAGAAAGGTAGCCAGTGTTTGGGGGCTGGGCAAATGCACATGGCTTTGCTTTGATTCTGGCTTCACCTGACTGCTAATACAGAGCTGCTAATCTCTTTAAGTTCATTTTCACAGTAGATTTCCAAGTGTTAATAACTCTATTTTTTTGTAAATCAGACTCATCTGCTTATTAAAAGGGAAGTAATGCTACAGCTAAACTTTATACCAGTAAATGTTTATTGATGAACAATTCAAACTTTATTTTTCCGTATTTTGCCTCCTCTCTGATTCTGAACATTTTAGAGTTTTGTGTACATATACATTAGACATGGCAGAATATGATATTTTTACAAATATTTGCCTCTTAAACGCCCATGCTTTCTCTGAATAATGTCACTGAATCCATATTCCCAATATTTTTAAGATTGCAATATAATTACATAAAAATAAATCACTTGTCTATATAGAGCATAGAGCTGTGACTTATAATTGTTTATCCAAGAAAGCAGTTACAGTTTCTTCTTGTTGGGTTCTGAGAGGTGTTCAATTTGAACCCCCTGAACTACTTACATCCGAGGAAATGTACTGCATGCACTAGGTTATTGATCATTCTGTTTCAGAAAGGAGCATCCCAATATTTCTATCTACATGGCAAACTTTAAGAACACATATTCACATACATGCTTCCAGCAATGGTCATTGTCCTATGTGGGAGATTCAACAGCTTATCTTACAAAACTCAAAACATTATTCAATTTAAGATACTAATGTTTCTAATTTCTTCTTCCTCGGTATCTAAAACGTTGCAATTTCTTCTACTTCTATGACTTTGACTATGCTAGATACTTTATAAAGGTTGAATTACAGAAAAAAATATAATGTTCCCAAACATCTTACTATAATAGAACATTGTTTTGAAGATCTTGGTGATTTGCATAATTCACGAGCCACCTGAACACAGGTGCAACAACAACTGAAGGAAATAAATTCAGTAGAAGGGGGAGATGTGTTATACAATCCTAGCACTGGAGATGCTTGAGTTATTTGTCTCCTGTGTATTTATGCAAGAAGCAAATGAAAAATGTAAAAGTATGTGTGGGTGGGGTTACAGAGATAGGAGAGGGCAGAGGATGGAGAATGGGTAAATTAAATCTAAGAATA
>JADRCC010548037.1:0-10508 GCA_019843855.1 Hylomyscus alleni
TAGGGAAGAGAGAGAGAGATGGGAGGGCTTCAGGTCAATACCACACCAGCAGCAAGTTTACTTTTCTTAGACGTTTTATACTTTACAGTGCCATGGGAAGCAAAGCCACAAGCTAACGGAAACAATAAAACATACACATAAAGACATCTGTTCCTGCTTATGTGAACTTTAGCTTACCAAAGGATGTACATTAGTATTTACCATTGTATTGAAATCCATGTTTTAGAAATATACTTAACAGATGTCTGTTAGACAACAGGAGTAGACTCATGCTCTACTGACTGTTTCAGCATCTTGCAGAAAAACACAAATATGCCCTCATCCTCATATTAATACTGGATCAGGACCATGCCATATGCCAGTAAGCAAGTCCCTCCATCTCACCTGGGCATAAGTTGCTGAGTGGTAGGGTACCATAGACACTCAGTAGCAGATAATCCCTTGGCATGCAAGGTCAAAAGATTCAAAATAAAAAGTAAAGGACTATACAACTCCCTCTTTTTATTTTATGGAACTGATTTTTTAGAGCTTTGTGGACTCGTTTCATTCCCTATCTTTGAGGACATGTGAAATTATGTATTTTATATAGATTATAATTCATTTTATAGTTTACTTATATTTAATTTATATTTTAACATACATAATTTATATTTAATATATATTAATACTTAAACTATATAAATAATATTTAATGTATGATTTTATTCATTGTATATCATGTATATACTAATGTGTATAAATCATATTCAATGTATATAATTTATATTTAACTTGTATAATTTATATTTAACATATGTATGTAGCTATCAAGGATAGGTCATCTTCTGAGGACACATGAATAAAATATACATTTTATGTACATGTTTCAATGTATATAATTTCTAACTTGTATATGTTAATTCATATAATCTGAATTTGGGACCACCTATGTGAAAACCAAGAATCCTAACTCATAAGTCCACAGTGCTCTCTGCTGCAGCGCTCCATGTCACCACCTGAGAGGAGAGGGCAAGCTCCGGCTATGAGCTACTCAGGACACTGTGTCCCACTCCATGCCAGCTCCTCCACTCCCTCATCATTCCTCTCCCCGAGTCCCACTGCCACCATCTCTGCCCCTCCAGAGGTTAGTGAGTGCTTCCTCGGTGGGTGCTGGATGGAGGGGCCAAGATTGGCCAAGCAGGGGACTGACTGCCCCCTGGCTGTGGCCAGCGGCCTCCAGGACTCCAGAGCTGCCCACTTTCCCTTTCCTGAAACTGACTTCTCTCTGCTAGCCCTGATCAAGGTCCAAAGGCTAAAAGTATCTAGCCTTACCTAGTCTATGCACATCATGTGTGGTCTTTCTCGGACCTTCTTCCAGGTTTCTAAATTTATTGTACCTTCCTCAGGAAACTAAGGACAAATCTCTTCTACAAAATCTAAAAAACTATGTCATTGCTGTTGCCCTGTTTGAGTGAAGCATATTCTTAAGCATTGGTACAAAAAGCATATAACTGTTTCCATTTCCTGTTTTTAATTTTTTTGTTTTCTATTTCTTTTCTTTTTGTTTTCTCTTACTTTTTCCTGAGCTCCCTTATCTGTATTTTCCTATTACTCCCAAGAAATTCTCACCGCACTTTTACCTTTTACGAGGCCTTGCTCTGTTCAAGAGATGTCCACCACTTGATCCCCTACGCACAGAGCTCCACAGTTTGGACTCCACCTCTACGAGACCCACCAGCACAGGGTGGAACAGCCTCTGAGCGGGGAGTGAGGATTGAAGACAGGAAAGGCAGAAAGAAGATGCAAGAGACAGATATGGAAGGACTGTAGGTCAATACCACGCCAGCAGCGAGTTTACTTTTCTTAGACTTTTTATACTTTACAGTGCCATGGGAAGCAAAGCCACAAGCTAACAGAAACAATCACTGAAACACACACAATACTGCATCTCTTTCCATTCAAAAGCCTCCGTGTTCCCTCTACCAAGGTCAATAGAGTCCTCAGCCCCCTTGCCTCGAGCCTCAAGTGCACCTCCTCTTACTGTTCCGTGCTACAGCAGGCTAGGAAATCTGCCAGAAGACCCTGACCTGCCTTGACTCTGTCTGGTACACAGATCTCTCTCTCTCTTTTTTTCCTGCTTCTGAGATGTATGGAGGGACTTCCAACGGAAGACATTGTGCTTCAGATGTTTACATAATGCTTCAATGGACCCAAAAAGGGAATCCGTTAACACGAGGGCAGACTACTCTGTTTGAGGTTAGAGGCAGTTCACTTGTAGCCACTGCTGTGGAGTTGAGGAGAGATGGCAGCTAATACAGAAGAACACGGGAACTGCAAAGCATACTATGAGCATCTTGTTTTGTCTAGAAGGATGGTTGATAGTTATTGTGAACAAAGGATGCACTGTGAACAAACACGAGAAGGAATTTAGAGGGGTATCTAACTTTGGGAAAAACCTCATGGTCTCATGGGAAATTTTTAACTGTTTGGGCTGGCTGAATGGGAGACACCATTGAAGCTGATAACGATGGAGATAGAAGTCAGAAAAGCCTTCAGTGTGTGCCATACTTGACATATCAAGAAGAACATGCCGTTAAATTCAGACACCCTCCCCTTCCAAGAAAAACAAGGAAAGGGTGGGAGCCAGTAGACAGCTGCAGGAAGGCATTGTGCTAGAGGGAAGCTCACACTCTGTTCTCTGAACAGACTGGAAGTTTTTGGCCAACTTTTTTCTTGGAAGGTGATTCTGGAGACTGTCACCGCTGGAAGAAGAATCGCAAGCCAGAACATGTAGGACAGAGTACTACTGTCTGCAAGAGATGATGGGCCCTTGCTAAGATGTGGCTGAGGAAATAAGATTGTCCTGAGGGCCACTGGTCACTCACCAGGGACAGAAGATTTAGCTGTCCACAGAGATCAGAAGGGAGTGAATGATGGGGTCAGAGGCAAGCTAGCTGTAGCCAGGATGACTTAAGAAGAGACACTGTCAGGTTTCAGTGAGATTAGTTTCTAGAAAATTATCATGTTGCCTTGTAATGGCTGTGCCCACCTGTAAAGAACTAATGACATTTTCCAGCTACTACAAACATCCTGTTCTCAAGACATAAATGGTTGAGCATTGTGAACCATTGAAAAGAAAGCTTAAAATGTGCTTGGGTGGAGCCATGGAGTTAGGTCTCTGCCCTCCAGAATCTTGAACTAAAGACAATAACCTAGGAGTGACTGTGTCAAACACAAACAGAAAGTGCTTGTAGAAACAATGCCTTAGTGGGCTGCTTTAAATGAGGTTCTTCTGAGTCTTGAGTGCCTCTTCTTGAAGGTGCATGTCAACTCTCTCATTTTCTCTATTTTTCTTCCCCATGCCTTCGCTTTTAGAGGAAAAGTCCGGTAAGGAAAACCATGTCCTTTTCTTGTTTTGGACAAATTATATGTATTCCATTCATTTTTAGCATCTGAATGTATAATGACTGTTTAACATTAAAACAAGGTTTCCAATATTAAAAACAAACTTTGTGAGGCAGGACAAAGCCAATTTGGGGACAAGGAAGTCAGTTGCTAAGAGATACCATGCCCATTGTTATGGGCTGGAGGGTAGATTTTAGGGGGTAACTTTTGCTTTAGTCACATGTATATAACTTCATACTTTTCTCTTTTGTAAGATTTGTTTGTTTATTTGTTTTATGAATATGAGTACACTGTAGCTGTACAGATGGTTGTGAGCCTTCATGTGGTTGTTGAATTTTTAGGACCTCTGCTTGCTCTGGTCAACCCTGCTCCTTCCAGTCTGCCCCGCACACTCCAGTCAATTCCACCCACTCAGTCCCTGCTTGCTCTGGCCCAAAGATTTATTTATTATTATACATAAGTATGCTGTAGCTGACTTCAGACAACCAGAAGAGGGCGTCAGATTTCATCATGGGTGGTTGTGAGTCACCATGTGGTTGCTGGGATTTGAACTCGGGACTTTCAGAAGAGCAGTCAGTGGTCTTACCCTCTGAGCCATCTCACCAGCCCTAGCCCAATACTTTTCATCCAAAGTTTCACTTCTTACGGCTTCCACATTCACTGGTCAAGCTACCTCAAAAATAAAACCATGAACATTTAATTTTTTAATGGACAAACTGCCAGAATCCTGAGTGTTTATGGAGCTGGCCTCTGGAGGGGGGAACAGTAGAGTGTATAGGATTATTTTGTTTTTATTCATTTGTATTTGTTTCAGGAAATCAAAATACCCCATTTTGGGATTGCTGGGGACTAGAAAGAGAGATCTTTATAAAGTTGGTAACAAGTGTTTGCTACCAAGCCTGATGACCTGAGTTTAAATCCTGGGAACCACATTGGCAGAAGGGAAAAATTCCCACAAGTTGTCTTCTGACTACCACACAAGCCATAGCATGCATCTCCCCACGTGCAGACACACTGAATATAATAAAACATAAGTCACCTTGCTACTTGCTAATGCCAGTGGGTGGATTTGAGTGACAGCACAAATCTGGCACAACAAGATCACATCTTTATCTTGGAGCAAATAGATTTAAAAACAAATTTTTCAAAAAGAGGGGGAAAGAATGAAAAGTTTGTTCTCTTATTTGCATGGTTTCCTGGAATTTGAGAACATGTTCATAGCATGCCCATCCAAGACTGTGGATAATGCTAACGTAAACCACATACGTGTTTTTTCATATCAGCACTCACTAAGAGGTGATTGTTCAATCCCACTGAGCTTAACTAGGGGGATGCCGGAAGCATGTGCTTTCCTTCTGCCCTGGCTCCATCTATACCTCATGAGGAAACTGCATAAGAGACATAAGAGAACAAACATGAGTCCAAATAATAAAGTTTACCAAAATATCCAAGTTTTTATATTTCTGAAATTAAAATCAACCAAGTACAATTTTAACTGTGTTCTGTTGTTGCTAAGCTGAACCTCTGAACATGCATGAGCTGAGGGTCACATGTATGCAAGGCACACTACACCACATATATCCTTATGTGGGGCCAATTTTATATATTCTCCTTGACCCCAGATTGTCCTCTGAGTTAAGCAAAGTTGGCCAATTCTCATTAATATTTACCAGTAGCACCGTCAAAACTCTTCATTTCTCCTGTTTTCCTCCTAAGAAAAAAACGTTTTTGTCCTTACAGCAACTAGAGCTAACCATGTTCTCACTTTCACTCTGCCTTCAAGACATTGTGTAACTCTTATTTTTTTGAAATGTGCATCATGCTGACGCCTTAGTCAGCTACATTGTGAATGAACTGTTGATTGCTAGTGGGATCTTTGTTTTATCTCCCTAGTGGGGTTTCAGAAGATCACCTAAGTTTGTCTAATTGGAAACAATCAGTAACTAATATAGCCAACCTTGTAGTTTACAAGAACAAGCTTAAATATTAACAAATACAATGGCGAGGAAAATGGAGGCCTGCCGTACACTTTAACCTGACCCTAGAGCATTTAAAAGCAACACAGTCTGTTGGCCATAATTATAGTATTAACTTAATGTTAACGAATTCTAACTCTTCCCAAGAAAAATCTGCAACACATGAGGACTGGGGAGATAGCTCAGTTGGTAAAGTGCTTGCTTACAAACAAGAGACCTGAGTTAGAGTCCCAGAACTCACATAAAAAAAAAATTAAATCCCAGAGTGCTTAAATTTCCATATGGTCACAGTGCCAGTGAGACAAAGATAGGGGGATCACAAATATCAGAGCTTACCTCAAAAATATCCTCAAAATACAAAACAAGGATTACCTCAAAAAGAAAATAAAATTGATCCTCAGAGCCTTCTACAGGGTGCTTCAGATGACCAAGGGATTTAAATAATAATTATGAATGGAGGAAATGTGTCCAAAACACAAGCAAATGGATCACAAGGCCTCTGACTGAACGATTCCTGTTTGACCAATATTACGAGAATGAATTCTGTGTGCTACAAATGTCTGCAATCAAGAGATGAATTAGCCACCTGCAGGCTCTGCACAAAGGAGTGGGTGTTTTATTTGGCTGTGCAGTTAAAAAATAAATTTGGCCCACATTTAAAAACTAGACAAATTCATTTTTTTAAATCTGCTTATTCATTTCTCTTTAAAGAGAGGAAGCAGCAGTGAGCCCACCTTTTCACACTGTGAGTCCCAGTGGCCAACAGAGCAGAGCTTGGTGATACACAGTTTCCTGACTCCACTCGTCTTCTTATCCTGAGAGCATCTATGCAGCTCTCCCTACTTCTAGAACAGACCAGCACCAGATCCCAAATCCATTCTCATCTGCCTTTGATGCACATTCTATAATCTATAGAACACAATATGTTAAATGTTTTGAATTTAAGGTAAATAATTTCCCTTTTACAATGCACAGAAGTCAGTCAGGGCCTCACACATAAAACTGATTAGCAGCCGGGCGTGGTGGCGCACGCCTTTAATCCCAGCACCTGGGAGGCAGAGGCAGGCAGATTTCTGAGTTCGAGGCCAGCCTGGTCTACAGAGTGAGTTCCAGGAACAGCCAGGGTTATACAGAGAAACCCTGTCTCGAAAAAACAAAAAACAAAAAACAAACAAAAAAAAAAAACTGATTAGCAGACAAGGACCCCATCCTTACCCCAGCTGGTTGTAACTTTCCTGGCCTTTCTTTCCTGTAGAGCTCTAAATGGTAATGAGTTGTGTAAATCCTCTCCACTTGACTTCTAGAAATCTCTTGCTTCTACGAGCTTCAGGAGCTCTTAATCACAGACCTTGAAACTGTCTGCATCTGTATTTGGCACGGCTTCATGTCTTCATGTCTTTGGGAGGTCTGGCTAATCACCCTCAACTGCATGCATTTGCACAACAAGTCTTCAATGGAAAAAAAAATTGTGAATGAAGTTCCTAAACATTATCACTGGAGTGTTCCCTTTACTAGAAAATATATAAGAATGAACTAATTGCTAAAATATATTGTTTAACTCATAGAAAATTAAGACATGGCTTAATTTGAAGTTAATATATTTGGTAATATTTTGAAAATATTTTAATTTTAAATGGAGAAAGTCTTACATTTAAGTGTCTGTCTCTGGCCACAGTCTACACTTTTTTTTGCATGATTTATCATAATCTCATATTGGGGGAGTGTGTCGATTACAGTGTCTTATTTATAGTATTTATCATTTTTGTCATGTAAGCTCCATATTTCCTTATTTAAAGAACTTTAGCCTGGTCCCTAAACAATAATGTTGCCAAAATAGTCATTAAAAAGGGATATATTTTCCCTCTAAGACACTCAGTAAGCTCAGCCCAAGGATACAGACTGTGTCCTTTTGCTCTAGTACTATTTAAATTGCATCCACACAGAGAGGGGTTGAAAAGGAAGGTGAGATGAACATGTAGCGGTGCCTGCAGTTAACAAAGTACTAACAATAAAGTCTAAACTGAGAGTCATGTTGGCTAGCATATGTCTAGCGAACTCCTTTACAAACCTGACCAGTCTCAGAAATGACCGTGCCTGGGTGGTAGGTAGCCCATGCCTCAGCACCAGCCACTATTCACACCAGGAGTCCTCCCACAATAGCATACTCGAAATCACAGGAGTGGAGGTCTAAAGCCTGGTTCAGCTGACTCCCTGAGTCTCAGACCTCTCTTTGAACTAAGTGTCCACAGCAGCCTCCCAAGTAGAAAGGCTACACACTTTTATTCCCGAGATTGGTTTATCTTGCCTGTCCCTGAGTTTGAGCTCCTGGCCTCTACTGCGGGAGCTTCTAACTTCTAATCCATCTTAAAAGCAAATCTTTATATACCCTCTTCACCTTCCACATTCGAGTCCCTCCTGTTGAAGCAGAAAGATCTCAGAGGAGGAGACTGCTGGGACACATTGATGGCAGCTGCCACCAAGGTGGGAGGAGTCGAGAGAGCAGCGTCTCTGTGTATTGTGTTCCCCACACATCACCTGGTCCACAAGTGTTTACTGTCACCAGGCAGTTTCACAGTTGCCATATACATTTACTGGGAGTTGTCCGTAAGAAGGTGGCCCACATCTCCAATCAAGGTTGAATTATAAAGCAACAACAAGCACAGCTACTACTCCCGAAACGAGCATTCTAAGAACAATGAAGAGAAAATACAGAGTGTAGCTTTCTATGCCCTGCTACATCATTGGGGGCTCCCTCAGGCCCTGCTTATAGGAATACAGGGAACCCACTGTTTATGGAATATTCTGGCAAAAAAAAAAAAACTGCTTTTGACAGGACTATATCAACAATGAGGATTCTGTACATTCCTGCCTTGTTCTTATGGATTAAAAAAAAAAAAACTTTACCACATTAGCAAAGACATATATAGTGGTCTCTACCACATTAGCAAAGACATATATAGTGGTCTCTCTTTGGGTTTCTCCAAAGCGGACTGTGGCTCATGAGTTCTAATCACAGCCTGGCTGGCTGGCTCTGTCCTGGTGATTCGGAGCGTGTGGTTGGTAGCTGTTTTGAAGTCTTCTGTCGCCCATGCCTGTTGACTGATCCATCGTTCTCTGACTAGGTGTCTGTTCTCTCTTCCTTTTTGCTGATCACAGAGGCGCAGCCCGGTAAGAACTCTCAACATTTTAAACCTTAAACATGTGTAGAGAATATTGCTGCAAAAGGGAGGTGGCCAGGTTGGTTTCCCATTATCTTTATGATCTCCCAGTGTACAAGAAGCCGGTGAACCGGGTTCACTGCTTGGAAGCTTCACTGGCTGTCTAAATTTGACGGCATAGTTGAGAATTACCAAAGCATTTTTCCATAACAGAGTTAGTGCTGAGTAGTGTACATCTGGTGGATGATATAGGGGTATATATGACATTCGTGATGATGATGGTGGTGGTAGTGATGGTGGTGGTTGTGGGGATAGGTGATAAATAAGAAGAGAAATTTCTTCTTCAGAAATAAATAATATTGCTGCTGAAGATGATGATGATGATGGTGATGATGATGATGTAAGGCTAGAGAAATGGCTCATTGGTGAGGAGCCTGTAGAGAACTTGAATTAGGTTCCCAAAACACACATAGCTGCCTGTAAGTACAGCCCCAGGGAGTCTGCCCTTTTCTTGACTGCATGTACCTGTGCTTACATACACATACCCGCACACATACATACATACATAATTTTAAAATAATATAAGTCTTTTTTAAAATACTAATCTAAGTGCAGAAAGGAATTTTTAAACATTATTTTTAAACCCAAATTCAAAATACACCCTTAGACTATAGCTTACATTGGTCAGTACACACTAATACATACTCATAACTCACCCTGAGAAAGGGAGGCATGCTCGTCAGCTGTCTTATTAGTCAAAATCCCATCATTTTAGACAACTTTGGCACGATACTCACCATGGTGGTCCACAGTTTTCAAAGGGAGGTCAGCTGTTTTCCTCAGGTTAAAGCGTCAGAAGAATTTAACGCAGTATAGAAGACTCTTTGCTGTTTGAAATAACCCATCTACCTAATCACTTCCTTCAGAGCTGGTGTGAGCCCGTGTGGTAGTGCATACTTAAAATCCCAGCACTCCGGACTCTAAGGCAGGAAAATCACTGCAAGTTCAGAGCCATCTTGGCTGCATAGTGAGGTCGTCCACTTGGGAATAGTTAGCAAAATCCTATCACAGAGAGAAGATTGGGGGGAAGAGGGGAAAGGAGAGAGAGAGAGAGAGAGAGAGAGAGAGAGAGAGAGAGAGAGAGAGAGAGAAAGAAAGGCTCTCTAAGCTAGCACCATTCAGTAATCTATTATTTGAGGCAAATACCACCCTACACAGGGGAAATGCTGCCCGTTTTCAATTTAAACTATGAGATGGTATCTTCAGATCCAGTGTGTGAGAATTCTGACCCAGTCATTAGGTGCTTTCTCAGATTGTGAGAAGTAACTGATAAGGAATGAACTCATTAATTCAAAATGACAAGTAATTACTAATTCATATATGTGCATTTGTAAATATGTATACACACACTGAAATGAAATGAAATTGAAGTGAAAACATGGTCACTTGAGATTTCAGTTAATGTGTTTCCTTCTTGAGTGTGGACTCCCTGGTGACAGAACCTCAGCCTCATTCTCAAGTTGTCGTTCTGTAGCCTCAGTCCCCAAGGTCTGTGCCACACACCCAGCTAACAGTGAGACTCCTTCCTATTGGGCTGGCTTGTTGCTGCAGGGCATTAGAATCTATTCCTTTGTAATGGCCTTATTCCTTCTCATTTCAAAATAACCAAGCCTTTCTGTATTTTTCTTCTGTGTCTGGCTTCCATTTAAATCTTCTATTGGTGAGGTGTGATACTGTTACAGGAGCTCCCTTGCTGACTTTCAATGATAAGTGTCTATGGAAGGGATGCGTACACATGGTACTTCGTGAATACTGGAGGTGCCCTTTTTGCTTCCTTGGGTATTGCACTTTTAATGAAGTGAGCAGTGTGGATAGACCTAAAGGGCTTCAATCCAGGCTCTGGTATCTCCTATCTGCTAGATCGCAATTCTCACAGTATGACTTGGGCCCCCACTCCTTCCATCAGCTCATTAATGTTGGATTCAGTATT
>JADRCC010548050.1:0-10344 GCA_019843855.1 Hylomyscus alleni
AAAAAAAAAAAGAATGTTTCAATAAATATTAGTCAAGTTGAATTAAACGTATTTATGGACAAACTGAAAACACAAAACATAAAGTACTACTACTAATAATCTCTTTCAAAAATAAAACTTATCCCTGCAGAAAATTGTATTTAAGCCTTTATTTGCAGCTTAAGTAGACAAGTCCATGTTTTTGTAAAGTTCTAGGCAAAGTTCCCAGTAAAGCCATCACTAATCTTTGTGTTTTGTTTGTTTGTTTGTTTTTGGAGACAGGGTTTCTCTGTATAGCCCTGGTTGTCCTGGAGGTCACTCTGTAGACTAGGCTGGCCTCCAACTCAGAAATCCACCTGCGTCTGCCTCCCAAGTGCTGGGATGTGCCACCACTGTCTCGTGCCATCACCAATTTTAAGTAAATAATATAGTAAGTTAATGAACTAAGCACACACTATAAACTGAGGGACATGGAAAAGAAAACTTTTGGGGAACTAATCTAAATATACTGGATAAATGAATGAGTAATGGAATTAATAAACAGCTTACACAAAAGTTTAATAAGTAAATCAAAATTTAGGAAGTTAGATTTACAAAACAGCTCATTTGACACTGGGGAACCAATTTTACCTTGTGTGCTCTAGGTATATAAAGTATCAAAAGAATATGTGACACTTAACAGGTTCAAAGGTCATTTTCACATATATTATTTAAATTAATTCCAGGGTTAAGAAATATTGATAAAATCACTTTTAATTTTTACTTTCTGAAAATATTTAACAAGGTCTTATCGTGTATCAGGCTCTATGTGCCTATGTCCTGTATTTAAAGTCTTTTAAACCAAGCTTGTATTGGCACTGATACATTTTTACAAAATATTTATTTATTTTATATGTATGTGCACCCCATGTGTGAGGTGCCTGCAGAGGCCAGAAGAGGACTTCACATCCTATGGAACCGGAGTTCAAGGTAGTTATGAGCTGCCTGTCAGATGTTGGAACTGAACATACGTCCTCTGCAAGAGCAGCAAGTAACCTTAGCCAATGAGCCATCTTCCAGTGCCCTACTGCTGTAGTTTTAATCTCTGCCCAGTTTTTCTGCTAGCAGTCTACCCCAATGCACTTACTCTAAGGGTGTCTGTCAGTATAAGACACACTGGCCTTTAAACTAACCCATACATCTTGTTTCCTTTGCCATTCTCATTTCACACAATTTTCTAGCTTTGCTGAACTTGGCCTTTGTATAACTATTTCCTTCTCTACTTCTGGCAAACTTAATCCCTATTTGTAGGCCAGACCTTCTTTTTTCATTTTGTCTTATTGTGCCTCACATTTCTGATTGTCCTGATTCAGCCTTACAAGTGCTGGATTAAGCTAGGTAGTGGTGGTGCACACCTTTAATCCCAGTGCTTGGGAGGCAGAGACAGGCGGATTTCTGAGTTTGAGGCCTGCCTGGTCTACAGAGCGAGTTCCAGGACAGCCAGGGCTACACAGAGAAACCCTGTCTCAGGAAAAAACAAGAAGTTCTGGATTATAGGTATGTGTCACGGATCCCAACTCATCTTCCTTTTTAAAATTCTTCCTGATTCCTTTAGATTTTTAATTTAGAGAGCCACTTTCCCTTATTATATTAATACACTTACTTTAACCATAGCACTTACATCACAGTAAGACAGTCACAATTTCTGTCTTCCATTACCCACTAGATTCTTACACTGAATCTCCAATCCTAACTTAGTTACTATGTAGACAATAAATGCTCAGTAAGTATTTGTATATGATTTAAAAACTTGAAAAACAAACAAACTGTAAATGTACATGACATAATAGAGATAATACGTATGAACAAATTCTTGGCAAAGGTAGGAGTCAAACAATGAACAGGGGCTGTGAATGTAGGCCAGTGGTAGAACAGCATGCATGAGGCCCTGTGGTTGGTCTCTAGCAACACACATAAAAATGAACAAAACCAGACAGAGGCAGAGGTATGGCAAGAATTTTAAATAAAACAGGTCAGATCTAAAACAACTTTAAAAGAAATAGAAAAATACTTACTTTCAGTTACTCCCCCAATAGCAAGAGAAATAATAGCTAAAACGTTCTCACATGCTGAATGATTTATCTACCAATAGAGAAACAATTTCATTTAGAAGCAAGAATTTGCACTAATTTTTTAACAATAAAGACAAATTCTATGAAATTAAGCAGTCATACATACAGGAATAAAAATATCTTATACAAAGTTATTTTGTAAGATGAAAAACCATGAACAGTAATATACACACTATAGAAGTATATCAAGCAGTAAAGAGTGAGTCAATCAAAACCCAACTTGGGAAATGTTAACTTCTGCATGGCTAAGGTTATAAGATTATTGGGTACAGAAGTTCTAAGGTTGTGGGTGAAAGTCAACAGCAGGACAAAAGCAGGGCCTGGACTGAATCCACATTGACACTGAAGACTTAGCCGAGGCCTTCTGCAGGAAGGTAACCGTAAGAAAAGTGACTTTCCCAGCACCTCATAACAGAGAAGTGATTAAGTTTGAAAAAGAGATCAATTGGTCTGACCCAGAATTATCTGAAAAAAAAAAGGGGGGGGAACTATATTCTGGTCATCAGAAGAGAATCTACCACCATGGGACCCAATTTCTGCTTAATCAAAAATAAATGTTAAAAATGTTTCTTTCATTCGAGATCCCTGCTAACAGCCATATTTAGATTCTTCATGGTTAAACAACTTCAGCAGGGTTAAACAAGCCTTAGTTATCTATGTATGCTTAAAGCTGAGGAAAAAGCCCACAAGAAAATGAGGACATGGGATCCTCACTCTGCTTAGCATCCTTGGACTAGACCATTTATGCCATTGCACAGTGTGCCATCATTTTATAACAAAGTGAGACTCTACTTTTAAAACTATATTTTAAAAAATGTATCTTGTGTACCTGTGTGTGTTGTGTATGTGTATGGAGGCCAGAGGACCACTTGGTACCTGTGTGTGTTGTATATGTGTATGGAGGCCAGAGGACCACTTGCAGGAGTCCCCTCCTTCCAACATCTAGGTTCTAGAGATCAAAGTCAGGACATGGAGCTGTGTAGCAAGTGCCCTGATTTGCCGAGGCATCTTCCTGAGTCAGTCTTTACTTCTTGCTCTTTAAGACCGAATGTCAAAACTTGTCTTATCATCAAAGCCTTAAACTGTACCTGAGCCATCAAGAGCCTAATGTGGCTTCTAAAAGGCAGAACGCTCATGCTCAGAAAACATGTCATGTTTAAATATCTATTCTAATAATAACACAATTATTAATAACGACTTATTAACTGGCCAGCAAATTTTAACAAATAAAGGGGAGAAATACTTACAATTTCTTCTTCCAAAACACCTCTGAAAGCTTGGTCCAGGGTACATTTTTTTTCATTTTCACTATTAAAAACATAAAATACTTTCATTTCACAAATAGTTCACAAACATTCATGAAGTCCTTTTTTCATGGACAGTGTGCTTTACCTGCCAGGTAACTGACTGAAGGCATTCAACAATGGCTTGATATTTTTGTTATTCAAGGCTTCTCTGGTAGATTTCTACAAAAATAAAAATGACAAATAAGTAGAAAGCTTTTGCTGTTTATGAAATTTTACCATTCATCAATTACAAGTTGTTCTAACTTAAAAAATTAAAATGTTATTAACTGGGAAATATTCTCTGCCAGGTGTTTTTATTACATTTTATTTCTAGTGCCATTTAATGATCCGGACCCTTGTCCCATGAAACCTCAAGAGCTAATTAGACATTTGCATCACAGGTTTCCCTTCCATCACAGGTTTCCAATTCAAACCCCAAACCTTTATTGAATTCCATGCTTGGTTTTGAAATGCAGCTCCCTTAAGACCCACTCCCCACATTACTCTGTGGTTACCAGCCTTACTCCCATTCTCTAACAATGCACTGAAGCATGGTAGTGTTTAAAGTCATTTCCTCTCACCCTCATTTCAGCATGTTCACATACTCATGCTGTTCTGTCTGTTCATTCAAAGTCTATACATTCTTTCACATTCAGCTCGAGGTCTACTTCTTCCAAGCATTTTGCTCAGATGGCACAGTACTAGGGAAATCTAAGGATGAATAAATAAATGATTGTCTTAAACTGGCCATAATTTATAGAGGACAAAAACATTGCAGTTATTGCATATATTTGGAAAGCCATCTTATTACTTCCTAAAGGCTTTGGTATGTACACTAAGTGTCCATTGCTGGCTCCATCAGTAGGTAAGCTGAGTAACTTGGGGCTCGTTCTTTGTTCTTTTCTTGATTCCCCACCCTCACCAATTAAAGATGAGTGGAGCTGCATGTAGATCCTTGCTATTATCAGCAGCACTGCATGGGAACTTATTTAAAATGCAGAATCTCAGCAAGGCAGTGATGGTATGCACCTTTAACCCCTGCACTTAGGTGGCAGAGGCAGGTGGATCTCTGGGAGTTCGAGACCAGCCTGGTTTACAGAGCTAAGTTCTAGGTCAGCTAAGGCCTCATAGAGAAACCCTGTCTCCAAGCAAACACCCAGAATCTCTGGTTTAATGAGTAGGTATCTTCATTTCACAAGCCAAGCTTGAGAACTACTAATCTAAATGCTGTAGTTCAGTAGTGGGGTTCTTTGCTTGGCATGTTCTACCCCCATGACTGAGGAAAAGGCAGAGGGAGATTTTCCTTTCAGGGCTACTGTAACAGAAGAAAACGTTTCTAAACAAGGCATAATCTCTCAAAACCAAACATCTTGAAAAGCAGAAAAAGGTTAAGACTGCTGATTATGAAGAATCTCTTTTATCTCAAATAATTTTCCTCCTGGCATCATCACAACTACCTAAACACAGTTAAATATCTAAATCGAAACGTGCATGTAATCTGAATACAAATGGTAGAGATTATGGGCCCAACAGCTTCTAACAGTGTTCTTCATACATATATTGCTGTGATGGGCAACAGAAAAAGGACCATGGATTTAAAGTCAGAAAAACGAGAAAAGTCAGTCAATTCAATTTTTTTTGAGGGGTTAGATGTGTCTTAGTTTCTAGCTCATGCACAAGAGACAAAAAAATTAACTTTTAGTGTTATTCTGACACATAAACCATCATCGAAGTGTTTCCTAAATGCTCAACAACCCTTTCCCAAACAGGCAAGAGCAAAACTGCAGCTGGTAACCCTTCCCAAGGTGAAGGGTTTGCCTCTTCCCGCTTAGGAGCTCCTTATCCACCTCTGGATGAAGTGAGCAAGGCGACAGGGGAGGTAAATTGGCTGCTAGATTAGCCACCGGGTAGTGTAGGAGGCGGGGTGGAAACAGACTTCAGGGCTCCTGCCTGAGAAACCCGCTCCGCCCAGCTAGCAGAAGAGCTGAAGCTGACTGAGCCAGTCTGTGGGTGAGCGTTCCATGCGCGCCCGCGAGAAGCCGGTAAGGACCAGGGGTCTCGGGACTTGCCAGCGGAGGGTCAGAGGAGGACCCACAGGCGCGGAGCCAGTGCGCCTTTCCCTTAATGTCAGTCCCGGAAGGGGCCGGGAGCGGATCCGGCGGCGAAGATCCTTCAGTCCCTGGAAAATTTTCAGCGAGAGAAAAGGGAAAGACTAGCGCCAGGTCAGAACCACGGCCTTCAGCCCCTCAGCTCACCGTAAACCGCGTCCGCGCCTCGGGCAAACTGAAAAGCGCCGGCGTCGGAGACATCTTCTCGGTTGCGCGTGCCCACCACCGCACTGCGGCGCCCAGTGATGACGTCGGGGTTGGGAGCAACAAGACGGCGCGGCTAGAGTGGCCAGTGCGGAGGACCTCCGGGGCGAGCTGGCTCGGCCACGTGACCTGCAAGCCCTGCGCTGGGACAACACTCAGAGTGGAGCGCCCTGGGGTGGGCCGTGCTTTCAGCTCCGCCCTGGGCACTGACAAGGCTGGTTTTCCTGGCGGGCTAGGGACGGCTTGGTGCCGCTGCAGGGGCGGTGCGGGCAGGTAGCGCTCCGGAGAAGCCGCAGTAGTGACTTGCTTTAAAGAAGCAGCGGCACCGCGGCGGCACCTTACGCCCCCTCCGACCCCCACTCCCTGGGTCTTCCCGGAGGTCTGAGTGCCAGAGAGGTGGCTGATTTCGGGTTTGTCTGACAGCCGGGTGGCCCATGGACCCTGAAGTTCCGGAAAGTAGCACCGTTCCACAGAGTTGTTGTAAAGAATGAAGTGGCCGGATAGACTCATAAGCAGTTATTTTATGGTGACTATTATTTTGAAGCAGGGTCTCCCTATGAACTCAGAGGTTCGCCTGACTGGCTCCCAATTGCTGGGATTACAAGGTTGGGCCACCATGTCCGGCGTTCTTACTACTTAATATCTTTACCTGGAACCGTACCGTACTGAAGACTTATGAGGAATACAGGAGCCATTGCTGCTTGGAAAATGAGTGGCACTGCATCCAGGTTGTAGGCATACCTTGCGAAACCGGTGATCATTATTAGCTCCTGCGCCTCTCTTTTCTCTGGAGAAGTTTGACTCATGAGAAGCTGAATGATAGTATAATCTAATTATAGTTAACCTATAGAATGATAAGTAATAACATAAAGGCAAGAGAATTTTCACAGCCAGTAAGAATACAGGAAGTTAAGGAAAAATTAGCTGCAGGATGTTGCCGCTAATAGAAATTGTGAATAATGTTGACTACCAGGATGGTTGCAATCTTTTTGTTTTAGCCAACTTTGTCCCTCAATTAGATGTAAATATTTGAGATTAAAGAGCATGCCTATATTCTAGCCAGGTCACACAGACTTAACATGCCTTTGGATGTGATCAGAGCAGTCATTTTGCTGGATTAAAATTCCTGTACAAATTTTACTGACACTTTTTGAGATGCTGTATTTAGTACACCATGATATGACTTGTCCAGTGGGAAGGGGTGGCCCCTGTAAGTGTACATTTGTGATGGTAGATGGGCTTGAGGATGCAGCACGTGTTGGTAGAGTGTTTGCTTAGCACTGGGGAAGCCCTGGCTATATAGTGAGTTCTAGGCCAGCCTGGGCCATGAGAGACCCTATTTCAGAAAACAAAGTAGATAAAAATAAATTATGCTGATAGAAATAAAACAGGTTTCAGAAGATGGATAGATCTAGCTTAATATTTATATGACTTGGAAAGTTTAGTATTTAAGAACAGTAATTCAAGAATATGCAGGATATGATGATGTGTACCTATAATTCCAGGTACTTAGATAAGTAAGGCAGGAAAGTTATGAGCTTGAGACCAGCCTGGGATATATAGAAAGACCCCTTGTTTTCAGAAAGGTAAAATGAATACATGCAATTTTAGGAAAGTAGGCGACAGTATTACAGCTGTCATAAACATAAAATCCAGACTGCTTGGTATCCTGTAGTTATTTCTGTATTTTAGTTGTGCATTCCTTTATCACTCCATGCTAAAATGGTTAAGTACTGTTTTAACAAGGCTGGGAAAATTTGTGGTTCATCTACAACTTCATTTTCAGCTTCTGGCTTTGGTAGTGTTTCTTGGTCCATGAACTGCAGCCATTTGGTATCTCCTATTATTATTATTAGCACCTGACATCTACAGACAGAGCTGGCCCAGCTAGACATGTCCCTTGTGCCATAAGTTCCCCATCTTCTAACGTCATTTCTTGTTGGGAGAAACTGGGCATGAAGCTTGAGTGTTGAGCCCCCAGTAAGGAACAGAGTGACATTTAAAAAGTGTCTTTAGCTATGGGGTCCTGGATGCTTAACAGGATATGCCAGTAGAAGATTGTCCTCATGGGCCAAGAAGATGTATAAAATACTGCAATCAAATCTCCAGGAAAATAGAAATATTAGAAAAAAAACAACCAAAAATATCAGAAATGAAGAAACAGAGGTAACATGAGAAACAGTAACTGAATCTACTCATAGACTTAAACTCATCTCCATCAGAAATTACATTAAAAGTAAACCATGGGATAATAAAATGAGCAGAGCAAAGGTAATACAATGTGTGGCTCTTGAGGATGCTCAACAACTAAAATGACTTGCTGTGAAATCTGACAACCTGAGTCCAATCAATCCCAGAACTCATGGTAGAAGGGACAACTAATGAAGGTTTCCTTTGACCGTGGATACTTCCGGCATGCCTGCACCCAAATATAACCATACTAGTAAAAATAATAAATACAAAGGAAATGCAATGTAGAATTGTGGATTGGATTCTCGAAAAGAATAAGGATATGGGAAAACTGATGAATCCAAGTAAAGTCTAGAGTTCAGTTAATATTAATGTTCAAATGATTACTCTTTTGGTTAAAAAAATATATAGTTCTATAAAGATGCTAATGAAAATTCAATGAAGGGCATTAAGGGTTGCTCTGAGGGTTTTTCACATTTTCTATAAACAATATTGTTCCAAATTAAAATGTTTCTTAAAAATATAAATGGATTTCATGTCATAAAGATCATCTAGTATCAATCTTGACTGGGAATATTCTATTTTTAAAAATATATCTGACTGTGGCACACACCTGTAATCCCAGCATTCAGGAGGCAGAAGCAGGCAGATTTCTTAGAGTTCAGGGCCAGCCTGGTTTACATAATGAGTTCCAGGCCAACCAGAGCTACATAATAAAGCCAAGGTTAAAAAAAAATAGTATAGGGGCTGGTGAGGTGGCTCAGCGGTTAAGAGCACTGGCTGCTCTTCCGAAGGTCCTGAGTTCAAATCCCAGCAACCACATGGTGGCTCACAACCACCCGTAACAAGATCTGACTCCCTCTTCTGGAGTGTCTGAAGACAGCTACAGTGTACTTACATACAATAAATCAATAAATCCTTTAAAAAATAGTATAAAAGGACAGAAAAATACTCAAGTTTCACTCATGAAGAAACACTGTGCTACCAGATAAACATTCATTACATTATTCTCGATTTATTGCACTTTATGAGGTGATCAGGTTTTGGTTTTTGTTTTGTTTTATAAATGGGATACTTATAGTAGCCCTAACTTGAACAGTTCTTGGAATGATTTTTCCAGGCAATTTGTTTTCACTTTATATGTCTGCCACTGTTTATTGTCTTTCTGGGGAGGAGCACACGTGGGAGTTAGAGTGTGCCTCTGGCCTGATCTCTCCTTTCATTTTGGGTCCTGGGGATTGAACTCACATGGCCAGGTTTGTGTTATATTCAGCTTTATCTACTAAGGCTTTTCACTAGCCCATCTCTGTCATATTTTGATTTTCAAATATTTTTAAATTATTTTCTGTCGTGGTAACCCCAAATCACTGTTTTTAATGATTTTTAAATAAATGTTTAATTTTAATCCATAAATGTGTGTTATTGCTCCACAAATCACATATTCTTTAACACAATACTGAACTTAGATGAAACAATGAATGCTTAAATGTTCAAGTCAGTAGAGAATAGCATATATCTCACTTTAAGGCTTACATGAAAATCTAGGAATGACTAAGCTTAGCAAGGAAAGCTTACTAAAAAACAGATTGGCCCAAAGCGGGGTTATTGTCCAGCTAGGCAAGTTGTAAATGCAAATAAAAATTTGTTGAAGGAAACTATTATTTCAGTGAACACACTAATAGTGAGAATTGAAACAAGCTTATTTATTATTGATAGAGATAAACTGGAAGGGTCTATAAAGAATTTTGTATCAGCCACAATACTTCTTTAAGTCAGAGAGTAATCACAGCATGGTCCTAACTCTTCAATTCTTGAGGTCTGAGAGAAGTGAAGAAGCAGAGAAGGAAAAAGATTAAAGTTTGCAGAGATTGGTTATGGAGGTTTAAGGAAAGACGCTAGCTAGCCATCTAACTTAATAATGAAAGGCAAAATAGCAAGTACTTATATAGAAGCTGCAGAAAGTTATCCAGGCAATTTGACTAAGATAATAAAGTGGCTGCACTCCATAATAAATTATCAGTGTGGATGAAGCTGCCTTATATTGGCAGAAGGTCATATCCAGGACTTTCTTCACTAGAGATACAGCAATTCTTGACTACAAAGGAGAGGGAGACTTTCCTGTTAAGGGCTAACATAACTGATGCCTTCTAATTGCTCATCTACCATTCTCAAAAAATAAAAATCGGGATAACAGCACACCTGTCTATAATATGATCCTTTCTCTTCCTCCCCCCTCTCTCTGCCCCCCCCACTTGCTGGGGATTGAACTCAGGGCCCATGTGTACTAAACTTACATCCTACCACTGAGCTCCAGCCCCCTAGTTTTAACTTCTCATCAAAAAATTCCTGGTCTTGCCTATAAATGATATACTTTCTCAGTCAAGAGCTTTGATGGTGCTGTACAATGAAGTCGATATTTTCATATCTGTTAACAGCAGCCATTTTGTAGCCTACAGATCTAGAAAC
>JADRCC010548051.1:0-10599 GCA_019843855.1 Hylomyscus alleni
CTCAAGAGAGAACATGTTCTTGAAAACTTCATTTTAAAAGGTGCTAGTGAGAAAAACCAAATGACCCGTGCTGCACTGGGTGATCTCTTTAAAGCAGAAAGAAATGCATCTTCTAGAAAGATCTACAGTGAGTAGCTCCATCTGTAAAGCCCTGTTGGTATCACTTATCTGATTCATCTAGTCGTGGGCATAGAGGATACCTTTAGACATAAGGCTGTGCCCTTACATGTCTGACAAGCAACACTCCGTCCTTCAAGCCAATCTCTGCCTCCCATGGATAACAGAGATCAGCTAAAGTCCTTTGCTTTTTTACACAGCTTCTTCTCCAGAGCCCCCTACTTGCAAAAAAAAAACAAAGTACTTTGCGTTGCTTGGCTTCAGTGCATTTGTGTTATCTGGCTTTAAACACAAATCCAAGCAGTTTCGCATATATGCAATGTACATTGTGCATTCTACAACCGTGTAGCAACACAAGCTCCTGATGTCCGCTTTTCCCACAAGGACGTACTCCAAAACCGTACAACGTCACTTGTGTGAAAAGAAGTAGTTTGTGTTGATTTAGTCCTTGTGTGCTGGTCCAAGATTGCATATCCGTTCTGGGTAGAGTGTTCAGAACTAGGGGGCGGGGCGGGGCGGGGGCTGGGACCGCTCTCTGTGTCTGCATTAAACCCTTTTCTTTTGTTGACGACAGTGGAGAAGGTCAAGAGGATGCAGGGGAACTTGACTTTAGTGGTCTCCTGAAACGTAGGTGAGAACCAAGTGGCGCCGGGAGGCACCGTGGCCTGGATCTTTTAGACCCACCCAGAGAAGTCAAATTTCAGCTGAATGCTTTTCAAAAGAAAAATTGTCATTTCTTAATACGCATTTCGCTTATGGAACGTAACAACCAACTAAGAGAGAGAAAGAGACAAGTACATACTAATTTAGTGACGTTGATGCTTCCTGAACTTTCGGCTTATGTGTTTGATGAGTTTTCGTGTATTTTCTTAGTTGAGGGTGAGGAAATTTGCTAACTAAGACATAGGCTTAAATACCCAGAAACAGCCAAGACTCCATCCATTTCTCTTCTGTGACTGGGTAAATATGGCTTTTGTTCTACCTTTGATTTTTTTTTGATATTTGACTGAAGATGTCAATTACACATTGGGGGGGGGTCGGTCTTTGCAATAGGCAGATTCACTTTGACGTATTATTTATGGCTCACATTAAGACATTACAGGTTTGAAGACATGCTGATATTTCATTAGACGCTACCTAGGTGAACGATTTTCTCCTAAGTATTTTATTATGACACACTGTTGATTATAAGATACAGCCTTACTTCAGAGACGTTTAAAATGCCATCCTCCAGATACACATTTTAGAAGTAATGGAACGCAGTAGTAAGCAGAAATAAAGTCGTCACTCATAGATCCTTGCCAGGGTCGTCTTATGTAATAGAACATCTAAGATAGCCATATGGATGTTCAGCATCTAGCCATGTCATAGGGCTTTTGTCCATATATGTACACATACAACATTATATCATAGACTAAATTACACAAGTGTTATTTGCAGCTATAAGACATTTTCTATAGTGGGGAAAGTGTTATTTATAGGACTACATTTTATCTAACGAATTTGTAAGTAGACAGTAAACTTCTTAGTCTTAATAATAATTATAATTTGGGCATCAGCTTTCATTCAGCTTTTCAGATTTATCTTAAAAAATAATTTTAGTACTCATTAAAGGAATGTTAGTACAAATGCTCTTCAAAAATTATGAAGTCTTAAAAAAGAAACCGGGATTGTGTTCATATTCAGTTTCGTTGGATGACTTTTTTTTTTAAGTTAACGGAATGAAGGTTTCAATCAGAGACCCCAACATTACTGTTAAAACCAGAAACATTAATCTGTGTGATTTATGAATTAGTGATAAATATTCATCAATGCACGTGGTGATATCAAGCACATCATTTTGATGTCTCAATCATTAGTTTAAATAATATTAATTTCTGAAGTACATTTAAGGCATCCGTATGTGAAGTGTCCTTAGGTGACCCTCAGCCTCAAGTAAGAAAGAATCCAAGAGCCTGAGAAACCGAGCCACACTTACTCAGAGTCACTTTGGAACAGGTAAAGCAGAGACCCAAATCCAAGTTTCTTCTCCTTTTTCTTTCTGGGTCAATGCCATCCTTGTGGCTCCATGTTAGAAACAACCCGAGTCTGCCCCAGAAATGAAGACTGTCACTTTCAATGGGCATCATACTGCCGACGACACGGGAGCTTTCCTCCCTGAGGTACATGTGACTCAACTGGAAAATATCAACGGTTTTCTCTGTATAAACTAAAGCTAGACAGTGTCCCAAGAAATAAAGCAGGGTCTCATCCACAGAGAAGAATAAATAAATATTTGTATGATAGCACGACAGACTTAAATCTCAACACCAGGAGGTGAATTATGGTCATGAAATGAAAACAAATGTTCAGTATTATTGATTGCAATTTCTTGACAGTGTAGAATTTTTCAGATGACTTTGTTTAAATCTATGTTCTCTCAGGTGTATTTTCTACATATGTACATGAGAAAAATAAAAACTAATAGAACTATATAGATTAAATTAAATGTAAAAGAACTGGATCATGGTAGGTAGCAGAAGCCATGTGTTTCCTAACATTTTTTTAATGCATTTGTCTTCATACAGAGACCGCACACATACACACATACACACATATACACACACACATGTATTCACATACATACATACATGTGCACATATGAGCACACACAAGCACACATGAATGCACACATGAACACACACATATATCACACAGTCACACACATGAGTGCATGCACACACACACGTGAGTACAATCAGGATATGATACTGTAAACTTAGTGCCATGGTTTGATTTAAAAAGGAAAGGAAAGAAAAAATAACAGGCTGTTTCTACCAACAATTTGCATGGGGAAGAAAGAGGAATCAAGTTAATATAGTCCAAATGATTAAGAGGGGAAACAAGTCTTAGGAAAAAGGGCAGTGACTATGTCTTCAGTTCTCATTTCCATTACACCCTTTAATTAAGGCTCAGGCTCAATGAGACCGTGTTCATTTAATGCACGTGTACTAACCCACCATTAGAACCATAGAAGGTGTGTGTTTCTTACTAAATTGTGATTGCATGTGTTCTCATTGTGGTCATGACACATGATTACCCTTTGTACTTCTCCAAAAGTGTTCGGTCAAAGCTCTACTAGAATAAATAGTAGAGCCAACATCTGTGTAGAGAAAGTTCTCCCTTTGCATATGAAAGCCAGCTTATTTCAATATACACTAGATGAATCAGGGCTAATCTTTGTGGCAGTATTTCATTATGGGATTAGACCTTTATAAATACTTAGAAGTCTTATTCTACATAAAATTTCTATAAACCTTTTGCAGTTCACTAGGACCATCAATTTATAGAAATTTTTGATGTAGAAAAATAAGGACAGCAAACACTATACAGGTCTGTCCCAATGATGTGAAGGAATCAGAGTCTGGATTTCTCTCCCCGCTGTACTTGAGTTAGCCACACAGTGTCCTGAGCAGCCACCGTGATCAGTAAAGATACCACTGCAGAAGACAGCTTTGACCTCCCAACCCTCTAAAATAAAGGCTTCTGTTTAAATTTGGCGATGCAATAAAGTGATAGAAAAAGACGAAGAGAAGGGGTCATCGATGTTCACGTACAAACTTTGATAAGGAACACAGTGGAAAAGCACATCTCCTCGCACATCCGTAGAATACGGAGAGGATGATGGACTGACTGTGAGTCTATTCTAGGAAACGGTGAGCATTTTTACTGGTTTCCTCTGTAAATATTCACCTCATGAACCTAGTAGTTCTCGTCGTTTCATTGTGTCTCTTGTAGCTATTTAAATTATAATAAATATTGGGTGTGTGGCTTAGCGGGGCGAGTGCCTGGCATCTACAAAGCCATGGGTTCGATTATCAATACCACATAAACTGGGCGTGATAGTCCACACCTGTAATCACAACACTCAGGAGGTGAGAGCAGGAGGTTCAGAAGTTTAAGGTCATCCTTGGCTCCATCATAAAGTCAAGGCCAGCTTGGGCTACATGAGCCATATTAAAAGCAAACAGAAAACAGAAAAATTATACAGACTTTGATATCTTTATATTTTTCCACCAAATGTAATATGAAATATGTAAGTTGAAATATATAGGGGATAATTCCCCTTGATTAAAATACCAGATTTAACAAAATGTCCAGGGCTGGAGACATGGCTCAGTGGTTAAGAGAACTGATTGCTCTTCCAGAGGTCCTGAGTTCAATTCCCAGCAACCACATGCTCACAACCATCCGTAATGAGATCTGATGCCCTCTTCTGGTGTGTCTGAAGACAGCAACAGTGAACTCATGTACCTAAAATAAATAAATAAAGCTTTAAAATAAAATCTCCAGATTTAATATAATCTATGTATGTAATAATTCTAAAGTTTGGGTGGATATATTTAGTCTGGAATGGTCTGCAAAGCTTTAGTATATTAAGGAGACACCTCACGTGTACTTACATACTTTAACTACAGTTCTCCAAATTTAAAATACTTTTAATATTTATTTTCATTACCTTTAATTATTTGTGTCTGTTTGAGTGAGTGCCAAGTCATCTATGTGGGTGACCATGGAAACCAAAAAAAGGTTTCAGGTCCCTTGGGGCAGGAGTTACGGGCTGTTATGATCTACTCCACACAGGTGCTGAGAACCGAACTCAAGTCATCTGGAAGAACAGTCTTAATGCTTGAGCTATCTCTACAGCCCCCAGTTTAAAATGCTTTAAAAGATGAACTTGAAATGAAGACCACTTTCAGTCTGTAAAGTTGGTGAATCTGGCAAATTATTAGCAACGTTCCAACCTAAGGATAGATGTTAGTTTTTCAACTTCTGTACATGAACACTGGGCATATTTTTTATGTCAGGGAGATGAAAAGGATGTTTATTTCTCATTCTTTTTTGAGACACAGTCTTGCTGTGTAGCCCTGAGTAACCTGAAAGCTGCTCTGTAGTCCAGTCTGACCTTAAATTCAGAGATCCATCTGCCTCTGCCTCTGCCTCTGCCTCCCTAAGTGCTGGCATTGAAGGTGTGTGTCATCACTCCCAGCTGTGTCTTGAGGTTTTTAAGACATGTTTTCTTTTTCTTTTTGGAAAAAAAAAAGTCTTTTAAAGAATTTGGGGGTGGGGAGGTGTCCTGGGTACATGACTGCTTGCAGAGACCAGAAGATTTGGATGCTTTGGGGCTAGGGTTATAGGTAGCTGTGAGCTTCTCACTGTGGGTGCTGGGAGCCAGACTTAGACCTTTTGCAAGGCTGGTTGTGTGCTCTTAACTGCAGAGCCATTTCTCCAGCCCTAGGCATACTTCCTTAATGGTGTTGGCTAGCCATCGCCATTAAGATGGTGGGCTAAAGATCTCTCCATCCTTCCCTCCTAAAGTGAAGATTAGCTTCACTTTCTGGATTGTGGAATGGGATTTTTTTTCCACCCAGAGGCCAATTTTAATTTATTCCTCCCTTTCCCCCACCCCACCACACCCTACCCCCATCCATTTTAAATCTTAATTCTTTGTTTTGTTTTTCGAGATAAGGTTTCTCAGTGTAGCCACGGCTGTCCTGCAGCTTTCTCTGTAGACCAGGCTGGCCTCAAACTCAGAGATCTGCCTGCCTCTGCTGGGATTAAAGGTGTCTGCCACTACCTCCTGGCTTAAATCTTAATTCTTTTTTTTTTAATTTAATTTTTTATTAGATATTTTGTTTATTTACATTTCAAATGATATCTCCTTTCCCAGTTTCCCCTCCAGGAAAAAACCAAACCAAACCAAAACAACAACAACAAAAAAAAACCCTGTTCCCTCCCCCCTCCCATGTTCACCAACTCACCCTCTCCCGCTTCCTGGCCCTGGTATTCCCCTACACTGCGGCATAGAACCTTCACAGGACCAAGGGCCTCTCCTCCCATTGATGACTGACTAGGCCATCCTCTGCTACATATGCAGCTGGAGCCATGAGTCCCACCATATGTACTCTTTGGTTGGTGGTTTAGTCCCTGGGAGCTCTGAGGGTACTAGTTAGTTCATATTGTTGTTCCTATTAAGGGGCTGCAAACCCTACAGCTCCTTGAGTCCTTTCTCTAGCTCCTTCATTGGGGAATCTGTGCTCAGTCCAATGGATAGCTGTGAGCCTCTACTTCTGTATTAGTCAGGCACTGTCAGAGCCTCTCAGGAGACAGCTATATCAGGCTCCTGTCAGCTAGCACTTGCTAGAATACACAGTAGTGTCTGGGTTTGGTGATTGAATATAGGAAGGATTTCCAGGTGGAGCAGTCTCTGGATTGTCCTTCCTTGGTGGCACATGCCTTTAGTCCCAGCACTTGGGAGGCAGAGGCAGGTAGATTTCTGAGTTCGAGGCCAGCCTGGTCTACAGAGTGAGTTCTAGGGCAGCCAGGGCTACACAGAGAAACCCTGTCTCGAAAAACCAAAATAAAATAAAATAAAATAAAATAAAATAAAATAAAAGTATTCTTAGTTAATGACAGGTTGATCAGGTTGTAACTCCATCTTTACCTCCATTCCCATTAAATCTTAATTCTTAATCCACTTTTCAAACTGAATCCACTACGCACATGTGCAGTGACATCTATTTTTAAGTTTCTGAAGAATCTCACCTCCAATGACTTCTTGACCTTTTGGCAAAGATCAAATGTGATCAGACTTTTAAAAAACTGAAAGGAAAATATCTCAGGATTTGTCCTGACGCCTCTGCTCCTCCTACAAATGCGTTTGTAAACAGGATAAGTAAAGGTCAAAGTGTACATATTTGATCTTCTATTCTCTGGAAGTTTCCCAAGACATCAAGTGGCTCTAAGCAGAACTTTTAGCATCACTGATCTTTAGGGCCAGGACAATTTCTAACCTAGATGACCGTTCTTCTGGGCTAGGGAAGTGAAGCAGCAGGAGGAGGAGCCCGAGATAGACGTGTGGGAGCTGCTGAAAAATGCCAACCCCAATGAGTACGAGAAGATCGCTTTCCAGTATGGCATCACCGACTTGCGGGGCATGCTTAAGCGGCTCAAGCGCATGCGCAGAGTGGAAAAGAAGAGTGCAGGTGAGCACACCCGCGGGCGTGGCAGAGATGGGGCCACCTAGTACTGTGTGTGTCTCTAGTCTCTCCTATTAACTCATCCAGTTTGGGACGAAGCTTCATGGGCCTGCAGGAGTTTGCAGTTCCTTTCCATCCACTTTGGATTCATGTGGAGTAGTCTTTGGTTGTGTTGGTAGTGTGTGTATGGCTCCTCACGGTTCAGGGTCAGCACATTTACAGTACCACAGATGCCACACAGGAAGCAAAGACTGTATCCCTGTGGCCTCTAGGCACCTCTCCAAGCCTCCATTTATCCAGGCTCATATCTCCCTCGCTCTCTAGCTCTTGATTCTTCTTCAGACAAGGTTCTGTCAGTTTTCTACCAGACTCTTCTACCCTTTTGACCGGGTCCCAAGAATTTACCTCTCACCCCCAATACGGTTTCCAGGGTGGGTTCCCTCGCCTATGATGTGAAACACAAAGCTGGGGATACGGGCAAAAAGGAAGAAAGGCATGTATTTCAAATTAGCCAATAGCTCTTCCAACTTTTCTGTGCTGGGCCATTGTCCAGTTTTAATGGTATAATAGGTCAGAGTGATAGTAAACCTATTATTGTTTCGCTTCATGTTCGGATGGAATTTTAAAACTCCCATTTGTGGCGTTTTAAAAATCTGATCCTTTCTTCTAAATGTCACTCCTAATTGGTGACTGGAGACCTGGCCCTTCGGAGGCCCTAGCTGCTGCCATGTTTGCACTACCCAGCCATCCCTGCTGACTCAGCACTCAGGATTCCAGAAGCATCCACTAAAGTGGAGAGCCAGCTGATGACCCCTTCACCACACTGGCCTTTCTAAACTCTGAGTTCTGAATCTGTGTGCTAGGTAACCTGCTGGAAATCTAATATTAATTTTTCTCTTTTTAAAATGAGAGAAAGTAAGCATAAGCAGACACGAGTAAAGGCGTTTGCTGCCAAATCTAACGCTTTTAAATTCAAACCTGGGAGCCCACATGGTGAAAGGCAAGAACAAACTCCCCCGAAGTTCTCTCCTAACACCAATCCCCAACATGCAGACAGGCACAGACAAAATGAATAAGTATAATCTAAAACTAATAGTAGTGCTATTTTCCTCGTGCTTCTTTTAAAAACATATAAATTTCTCTTTAAATTTTAACCCATCTTACCAGCTGCATGTCAACCGAACTCTGAAACAGAAGCAGTGATCAAGAAGGCTCTGACCTTGTTCTTCCCTGAGACATTTTCTGTTCTTAGATTTTGATACATACATTAACTGGTAGCCTTGGTATATACACGCTCTCATATTTTGTTTGTTTGTTTGTTTATATCTACAGCTTTTGCAAAAATTCTCGATCCTGCATACCAGGTGGATAAAGGAGGCAAAGTGAGATTTGTTGTAGAACTGGCAGACCCAAAGCTGGAGGTGAAATGGTTTAAAAATGGCCAAGAGATTCGACCCAGCACAAAGTAAGTGGGTTTTAAAAGGCTCAGTTAAAATATAAATGAACAATAGTTTGACTTAACTTCCATGGGATAAAAGAACTTTCTAGGCGTATGTCATCCATCAGTGTGTGTCCTGTCCTGTCTGTCTGCCTGTCCGTGTTGTGGTCTCCTTCCCTATGTGTCTTTATAATGTAAAACTGTATGGAGAGAGGAGAAAGGTAGATGTCCCTTTTCATGGATTTTGGAATCCTGAAACTCTTACATTTTCTGAGGCTTTTCAAGTGAGTCACAATTATTCTGTGTCACTACAGATTATGTGTCATTATCTCGAAGCATCGCCAAACTTCTCTCTATTCAAAACAATAAAACTTAGAAATATTTGAAATATACACTTGATATGCCAGATGAAAATCACATCTCATAAATAGAAGGTTTTGATTTTGTTTTCTTTCCCCAAAATAACATGAGTTTTTGATAGTGGCTGAACATCTTCTACTTGGGTGCTATTGGCAGTACCCACAACATTATATCTCAACAGAATTATTTGATGTTAAGATAATGAAAGGTAAACCTAAGCCTGTGTTTTATTACATCTTGTCTGTCTTCCAAAGGAAGGACTCAAACTGATCCCCAGTACCTGAAAGTATTGCTAGTCTGTTATGAAATTACTTCATAGAGATCCCCCTCAGTCTGGGAGATTTTCAGTTCCAGTAGATTGTTTTAAGTTTATAAGTGCCACGTGTACATTGACACAGTCTTTAATCCCAGAAACCTGTTACTTCTAGAATACAATGAAGTGGTCCCCAGCTTTTCCATGGACACATGCCAAACATCATGACTTTGAGATGATAGATAGTATTTATGTCTGGTGCAAAAATCTCTTGAAGACGGCCCGGACTCACTCAGACATGATTTTTCTTGGTTAGCCTTACTAGAAATTGTCTCAAAGTCTTCAATTTGAGTGATTTCCCCAGTTTAGTTTTTTGCTCCGCTGTGAGAATGCTCATGTGCTCCACCATAATCCACACACATAATTAGTGTAACATACAATCAAAGTATTTTCTCTCCTTGACCTCTAGTATTCTGTTTCTAAACTTTCTTTTTTAAGTGGATTTGATTTGATCTGTATTGGTGTATTGCCTTGCGTGTATGTCTGTGTACCATTGGTTCCTATAGAAGCCAGAAGTTGGGTTACAGATGGTTATGAGCTGCCATGTAGGTGCTGAGAATCAAACCCAGGTCCTTTAGAAGAACAGTCAGTGCTCTTAACAGCTGAGCCATCTGGCCAGCGGGGAAAATGCTTTCTTAATAGAGAGTAACTGATATAATAGGCCCAGGACTTAAGCTCATTTAAGAGACTATATATTTGTTGTTGATCTTTTAAATTAAGGCTAGTTATTGCTTAAATCGCACAAGCATTTATTCATACAACAAAAATATCCTGTGTTTGTGGGCAGAAGAATGAAGGAAATATGTGTAAATGATAAGATAACACCTCTGCTACTTTGTAAAGTACATAATTTATACATAATTATTTGAAGAATTGTGGAGTTAAAAAAAATCTTTCTAACACATTCAACCAACTCTTCTTCTCAAAGTGGGTTAAAAAATAACTATATGAGAGAATTTTTTTGTTTTTGTTTTTCAAGACAGGATTTCTTTGTGTAGCCCTGGCTGTCTTCTGTAGACCAGGCTGGCCTCGAACTCAGAAATCTGCCTGCCTCTGCCTCCCAAGTGCTGGGATTAAAGGCATGTGCCCGGCAAGAATTTTTTTATATTTACACTGAAAACTCATATGAAAAAAGAATTACAAGTTAAGTAGTATGTATAAATATATATATTTCCATGTGTCACAAAATTAGAATGAGCTTTCATTTGACATTAATTGGACATATAAAATATGCTGTGTAAATAGAAGATCATAGCTATATCCTTGATGCTCAAGTATTAACAAATTATAAGCCAAATTTACTAGTAAAGTAAAAAAAAAAAATCAAGGTCTCAAACTATGCCTCCCCCCCC
>JADRCC010548075.1:0-10157 GCA_019843855.1 Hylomyscus alleni
ACTGATAAGTGGATATTAGCCACAGGGTACAGGTTAATGTGCTATAATTTAATCAACAGACCCAAAGAAGCCGAATAACAAGAAGGACCCAAGGAAGGAAAGTTGAATCTTTCTCAGAAGGGGAAACAAAATAGATATCAGAGGTCAATGGACAAAGGGAATAGAGTAGAAGAGAGGTTGGCGAGAGGAGTGGGAAGGGAGAGTATATATAGGGGGGGCAAGGGGAGAGAGAACGGAGATGATGATGCAAGGCGAGGAAACGATCTCTAGGACATGCCAGAGACATGGGATTGGGGAGGAGGCGGGGACTCTAGCTGAGACTCTAGCTCTGGGGGATATGGATCCTGAAGTGGCCACTTCCTGTAGTCAGACAGGATTCCCAGTGGAGGGATAAAGACAGCAACCCACCCACGAAACCTTTGACTCAAAATTTTTTCTGCCTACAAGATGTACATGGGCAAAGATAGAGCAGAGACTGAGGCAATGGCCACCTAATGCCGACCCCAAGTTGAGACTCACCCCCCGGACAAGAACCAATCCCTGACATTATAAATGATACTCTGTTATGCTTTTAGACACAGCATAACTGCCCTTTGAGAGATTCTGCTCAACAGCTGAAAGACCCCCCGTAGGGAGACTTCCGCTCAAGTCCCGGGGAAAATGTGCACCCAAGGAAACACGAGAGACCATCTTGCTGTAAAAACATGAGGCACTTTAATTCGGAGCTCCGGGCCAACACATGTCCCAACACAGGAGACAGAGGTGTTGACCCCGAGGCTCAGGAGTTAGGGGCTTATATAGGGGATGGATCTTGAGGAACAAAGGAATTGGTGTGGGTATACAGGATTGGTTAATTCAAACATCAACTATAGTACGTGCAGATCAGAGCATAGGGGAATTCTTAAGGGTGGTGTTATTCTGAGTGGCCTGCTAGTTATGTCTAACAGCTTGTTTTTTGTTCAGGCCTTGTCCAGATATGTCCTTGACCTGACCTACTATGGCTCTTTCAAACTTGTAATTTAGCTAGCACAGGCCTCAATTTTGATTTTTCCCTTTCACAGTCAATGGAAAGAGCTGCAGAAACTCACACCCAACCATTAGATGGAGATGGAGGAGTCTTATAAAAGAGTGAGGAAAGAGACTGAGGGACCCAAAGAGGACAAGGACTCCACGGAAAGACCAACAAAGTCAACTAACCTGGACCCTTGGGGACTCCCAGAGACTGAATCACCACCCAAAGAGTGAGCATAGGCTGGACTTCGGCCCCCTGCACATATGTTGCTGATGAGTAGCTTGGTCTTGATGTGAATCTTCCAACAGCTGGAACAGGAGCTGTCCCTGATCCTGTGGCCTGCCTGCCTGCCTGTGGATCCCTTCCTCGTAAACTGACTGCTTTGTCAGACCTCAGTGGTAGAGAGGATGCACTTAGTCCTGCAGCAACTTGATGTATGGGGGAGAGGGGAGCGTGTCAGTCAAGGAGTGTCTCAAAAGAGAAGGGGAAAGTGAAATGGGGGGAGGACCTGTATGAGGGGGTACAGGGGAAGAGGAAGGGCTAATATTGGGTAGTAAAGTAAGTAAATAAATATTTTTTTTAAAAAAAAAAGAGTATTCCAAATGAATTTGAGATTTGTTCTTTCTAACTCTATGAAGAACTGAGTTGGAATTTTGATGGGAATTGTGTTGAATCTGTATATTGCTTTTGGCAAGATGGCCATTTTTACTATATTAATCCTGCCAATCTATGTGCGTGGGAGATCTTTCCATCTTCTGAGGTCTTCTTTGATTTCTTTCTTCAGGGACTTTGAAGTTCTTGCATACAGATCTTTTCACTTGCTTGGTTAAAGTCACACCAAGGTATATGATATTATTTGTGACTATTGTGAAGCGTGTTGTTTCCCTAATTTCTTTCTCAGCCCATGTACCCTTTGAGTAGAGGAAGGCTAATGATTTGTTTGGGTTAATTTTATATCCAGCTACTTTGCTGAAGTAGGAGGTCTCTGATACAATTTTTCAACTGGCTTATGTATACTATCATATCATCTGCAAATAGTGATTTTTTTCCTTCCCAATTTGTAGCCCTTTGATCTCCTTTTGTTGTCTAATTGCTCTGGCTAGAACTTTGAGTACTATATTGAATAGGTAGGGAGAGAATAGGCAGCCTTGTCTTGTCACTAATTTTAATGGAGTTGCTTTGACTTTCTCTCAATCTGGTTGTTTCTGAGAAAATTGGAAATAGTTCTACCGGAAGACCCAACTATACCACTACTGGGCATATACCCAAAAGATTCTCCAACATATAACAAGAACACATGATTCACTATGTTTATTTGTGCCTTATTTATAATAACCAGAAGCTTAAAACAACCCAGATGTCCCTCATCAGAAGAATGGATACAGAAAATGTGGAACATTTACACAATGGAGTACTACTCAGCTATTAAAAACAATAACTTCATGGAATTCACAAGCAAATGGATGGAACTAGAAAATATCATCCTGAGTGAGATAACCCAGACACAAAAGAGCACACATGGTATATACTCGATAATACGTGGATATTATCTCAAAAGCTCTCAATGCCCATGATACAACCCACAGACCATATGAAGCTGAGGAGGAAGGAAGACCCAGGTATGGATGCTTCAGTCCTGCACTGAGGGAAGAACAAGATGATCACAGGAGGTGGAAGGAGGGGGACCAGGGAAGAAGAGAGGAGGGGAGGAAATAAGGGGGGCAGTATCAGGTACTGGACGGGATGAGAGAGAGGTACAGAGGGTCAGGAAATAGAATAAAAATAGGTAGCAGTGGGGGATGAGGAACTGGGGATAGCCACTGGAGGGTCCCAGATGCCAGGGAAACAAGAGGCTCCCAGGACCCAACACAGATGACTTTAGCCAAAATGTGCAAAGAATGAGAGATAGACCCTATAGAGACCGCCTCCAGTAGATAGAGGCACAGACCCTGGTTGAGGGATGGGAGCACTCACCCATCTCAAAGTTTTTAACCTAGAAATGTTCCTGTCCCAAGGAAGAACAGGAACAAAAAATGGAGCAGAGACTGAAGGAAAGGCCATCCGGGGACTGCCCCACCTGGGGATCCATCCTGTCTGCAGACACTAAACCCAACACTGCTGCTGTTACCAAAAGACGCTTGCTGACAGTAACCTGGAGTGGCTGTTCCTTGGGAGGTTCAACCAGCAACAGACGAATGTAGATGTGGATGCTTGGAGCCAATCATCAGACTGAGCTCAGGGACCCTGGTGGGGGAGCTAGTGGAAGGACTAGAGGAGTGGAGGGGCATTGCATAGGAAGAACAACATCAGCTGGCTGGACCACCCAGTGCTCCCAGGGACTAGATCATCAACCAAGGAGTGTACAGGGAGAGATACATGGCTCCAGAGACATAGGTAGGAGAGGATGGCCTTGTCTGACATCAATGGGAGGGGAAGCCCTTTGTCCTGTGGAGCTTAGGGGGATGCTGCAGGGTGCATGGGTGGGGAAACACTCTCATAGAGGCAAAGGGAAGGGAGGAGAGGGCAGTGAGGGCAGATGTGGGATGGGGGATTTGTGGAGGGCTAACTGGGAAGTGGGATATCATTTAAGATGTAAATGAATGGAATGATTAATAAAAAAATAAAAATAAAAAAAGAATAACTGTTCTCCATGCAAATTTAGAAACAAATTTCAAAAATGGAGTCTGAGCAATTATACCATGACATTTTCCATTTTCTGTTATACATGGAACCAACAGGCTCTTTTGGATTTTACAGTTTTAGAATTCTGTGGAGGAGCCGGAAGCAGTATAATAATTTTGCATGTAAATTCACTAGACACATAAATCTGTACTTAAAATGGTTATTTAGCCGGGCACAATGATGAACACTTGTAATCCTAGTAGATAAGAGACTGAGACAGGAGAATGAGATATTCTGTTGAGCCTATCCTGGACTACAAAGTGAGATCTTGTCTCAAAAACACAAAGACGTTGTTTTATACTCCTGTATTAGTCAGGGTTCTCTAGAGTCACAAAACTTATGGAATGTCTCTATGTATTAAAGGAAACTATTAGAAAGACTTACAGTCTGTAGTCCAACTAACCCAACAATAGGCAGCTGTGTATGAGAAGCCCAAGAATCTGGTAGTTGCTCAGCCCCGCAAGGGTGGGTGTTTCAGCTGCTCTCCTATAGAAGGTGGAATCCTGAAGAAGTAGGTTCCAACAGATGTGCTGGCAAGTGCAATCAGGCGAAAAAGAAAGGGGAGGAGGAGGAAGAGGAGGCCACTGTCTTTACCTAGGCCCGTATCAGAAGTTATGGGTCAGATTGAAGGTGTGTACCACCACGCCTGGATTTGGAACTTGCTCTGTCCCAGACTGGCCTTGAACTCAGAGATCTGCTTGTCTCTGTCTCCTGGGATTAAAGGTGAGTACTACCTTGCCTGGGCCTAAGCTTTTTATGGCCACTATGCCTCAAATCTGGATCAAAATCTATAGGCTAGCATCTTGAATAGGGAACTCAGAAGCTTTTCAGTCTCAAGAAGTCCCATTTATCAATGTAAATCTTAGAGCCTGGTCCATTGGTGTTCTGGAGGTTTTCTCCTGTGCCAATGCATTCACTTTCTCCCCCATTAGATTCAGTGTGTTAAGTTTTATGTTCAGGGACCTGGGCAAGGGGCAAGATCAGGTATGGGGGTGAAGAGAGGAGAGAAGCCCAGAGGGCCTGGAGGATGAATGGAGGATGAATGCAGCTGCTGGGGGTGGGGATTAGGGGAATTCCTAGAAAGTCCCAGAGACCTGGGATGGGTGAGGCTCCCAGGACTCAGTGTGGGTAACCTTAACGGGAATGTCCAAAAGTAGGGATATGGAGCTTGAAAAGACCACCTCCAATAGTAAGACAGGACCACCAGTGGAGGGATGGGGACACCAACCCACCTACAAAATTTTGGCCCCAAACTGTTCCTGTCTAAAAGAAACGCAGGGACAAAAATGAAGCATTGACTAAAGGAATGGCCAACCAGTGAGAGGCCCAACTTGGGATCCATCCCACAAGGAGACACCAAAACTTGACACTATTACTGGTGCTAAGCTGAGATTGCAGACAGGAGCCTGGCATGGCTGTTCTCTGAGAAGCTCTACCCAGCAGCTGACTGAGACAGATGTAGATACTCAAAGCCAAGCATTGGACTGAAGTTGGGGACTCCTATGGAACAGTTAGGAGAAGGATTAAAGGAACTAAAGAGGGTGGCAACCCCGCAGGAGGACCAGAGACTAAGCAACCAACCAAAGAGCATACATGGGCCAGTCCAAGGCCCCCGGCACATATGTAGCAGAGGGCTACTTTGTCTGGTCTCAGTGAGAAAGGATGAGTCTAAACCTGTAGAGACTTGTTGCCCCAGAGTTGTGAGACACCCCCATGGGGGCACCCTCTCAGAGGTGAAGGGGGGAATGGGGTGAAGAACTCTGTGAGATGAGATGAGGAGGGGGGCAACATTTGGAATGTAAATAAATAAAATAATTAATAAAAATAAATATACATAATTAAAAAGTATCTCTTATTTTCTATCACAAACTTGACTGATTGATTGATGTGACTGATTGGTTTGGTTTGACTAGTTACTTTTTAAAATGAGGGCTCACTCTTAGCCCAGGGTGGCCTCAAACATACAGTCCTCTTGGTCCAGCCTCCCAAGTTCTGGGACTGCAAGTGTGCATCACTGTGCCTGGTTACATGCTGGCTTAATTATTATTGTGAATGGAAATTATTTACATATCCATAGACTTCCTAGAGAGCTTGTGAGACTGCCTCAGTGCCCTCATAGACGTTCAGTGAGGCAGCTATGGTGAGTAGGTTTTTTTCCAAAGTGTTTGACTGACATTAGGTGCTCAAGCAGCCATCTGCTGCATCCATGACAAGGTGAGTTGGTAATCACCTATCCACTCCATGGTCACATGGGAGTATAACATTGTGTGTAACAAAATTCCTTTCTTCAATCTATGAACAGACAGTTATTCTGTAATATTGAAATACAGTCAAAAGAATGGTCTTATTTTGAACAATGTCTTAAGGAACTGTGAGAGAGGCTCCCAGAAAAAAAGTAGAGGACCTTTTAACTCAGGTCCATTTTGTTCCCTGGATTGTTCTTAGATGTGATTTCAAACCTCCTGTGACAAACACTTAGACAATTTTTAAGACACGTTTATTCTTGTTGGGTGTCAGATCATAGCTATAGAATGCAGTCAGGTCAGTGTACTGCAAGTCTGGATACACCCTTCTGCCTTGCTTTCATGCCCTCCCAGATACAATCTACAGTATGTGTCAGGCAACTGTGTTAAAGTTGGTCTGCCCTGAGAAAGTTCTAGGAAAAGACTGCTCTGTTAATATTTAATATGTGCTTACTGGTGTTTGTTTACATGTTCTCTAATAAACTTTTCTGAACTCAAACAGCTTTTCTGGATAATTGCTTTCTTTGTTACAATCATATATAAAAGTACACTGAGACTGATGTAAGATTGTCTAGAGCATCAGACCGTAGTCTGCCCCATGCTTTCAGGCCCTCAGATCCCCAGTCTAGCAGACAAGATCTGCATAGAGAGGCCAAAAAGTTGACGTGCTATTTACAAATGAGTGAGTTAGGTGGGCAGGGAGGTGGGGAGAATCTGCGAGGAAGTGGGGAGGGGAAACATGATCTAAACATAGCATATGGAAAGTTTTTTCTATAGAAAAAATTGAGGTGATCAGTGAACTATTGTAGAGGAAAGTGGGGTGCGAGGTAAAATGTTTTAGAACAAAATGGGGAAGATGAGCTAATAATACCTGGAACTGCCATTGAAAAGGCAAAGTGCATTTGACATTTGCTTTAAACTTGGTAACTTTTCATTCTTTGTTCCTTATGCACTAAGCTACCAAGAGAGTGTAATCTTGTGTGTAGGTAAAATATAGCCTACATGGTCATGTTGCATTATAGAATGCCAAGGCTTAAATCCCCGTGCTACATTCCCTAATACTAGATAGATCACCTAACCTTTCTAAAATGAAGCTTTTTTTTTCCTCTGTAAAATCAGAGCAATTCCATCACTACAAATGTAGTAAAAGGGATAAATTCTACAAGCAACCTAGCTCGATTTGAATTTTGAATCCTTTTACTTATATATTTAATGTAAGGGTCTGTGACTGATACTCCAAACTCAAATAGTATACAACAGCAAAGAGTGTTTATTCCACAGAGAACTTGCACACAGGGGTCTACCATACATTAGGAATAAAAGACAGAGGTGTGGCCTTTGCAGAGTCAGTTTAAAGCCTGTTAGGGTAGAAGTGGGTGATTTTCCCTTTCTTTCCCATGATTGGTTGGCTCTGTCTCTAGGGAAATGGGTGCCTTTGTGACTGGTAAGGTTCTGAAGGATTTGGGGAACTTTTGCTTGTTAAAAAACTTCTGATTGGCTGCCTGAGAGGTTGACTCAGGCTACATGGTGAGGTACCTTCCTGACTGGCTGCCTGTGAGGGTGGTTTTTACTGAAATTGACTTGTTTTGGATGTTTTCCAGTTCTGGGAAACAGGAATGTAGGCCTAATCTTCCAAACTGCCAGTTTGCAGCCTGTCACGGAGTCAGCTACCTCATGCCCTGACTCTGGCTGACTCAGTCCTCTCATGAATAATGGATTATATTTGCCTTTGGAAGGAGGAAATTATCCAACCCCTATAGTTGTGAGATCTCTTCATGTGTCAGGACTAATAAAATATTACCTATCTAAAGGACTGATGAGAGAAGTGCATTACATTATATGAACATGATTCAACATGTGTGTTATTTCTTATGTGCTTGTCATAGTGATTAAAAGACATATAGTAAGTGAAAAATGAACCTTCTATAGTTATCTAAGAGCAAGTAAAACATGGTCTTTACCTGAACAAATATTTACCTGAATGTGAATAAGACAGAAGGAATAAGCAAAGCCTAAAAAAGAATAGAAACAGTTGAAGTAATTGTCAATATATTAGTCACCAAAAGTTGAAGACATAGGAAAGTAATCAATAGAACAAAAATAATGAAAAAATTTACAGGTAGAGCTATTCCCACTGTTACCAAACAACAACTTTGAAACAAATTTGACCAATATTCTAAAGAATAAAGAAAAAGGTATATAGGATACATTAAAAGATTATTTCAACAGATCACTGGAGTATAAGAATACTTTAGGAGTCAAAAATACCAAAATCTGAAATTATAAGCTCACTAGATTTGTTTAACAGAAAATTGAACAGAATAAAAGACAGGATCAGTGAACTGAAAACAGACAGAGAAGGGAGAAATGGAACCAACAGTCTGTGAGGTAATGTAGGGTGCGAATGAAAGCCCTATAGGGAGTGGAGGAAGTGAATGTCAGAGAAACAAAGTTTTCAAAACTTATTAAGAATTTTTGGAAGCTGATAGAAGATGTCAACTAACAAATTCAAGGAGAAATAAAACAAAGGAAACATTATCAAGCATATCAGAACCAAACTGATAAAAGTGAAAACATAAAGAGAACACCTTAAAGGCAATCAATTAACCGATACAAAAATTTCAAATAAACTTAAAAAAATAATTACTGATTTCAACAGAAAACATAAAAACTAAATCCAATGAAGTATCAGCACAGCACCTGAATCAACATTAAGGATTCATTTTAGAAATGAAGATAAAGGTATTTACAGACAACTGATGAAGAGAAATTATTACTGGTAGATAGTCTTCAAGAACTATTAGAATATTCTTAATGCTGGTGAAATATGGTAAAAATTGAACTAGAGCTGTAAAAAAAAATAATTAATCTACAAAGGATAAGCTAAAGGATGGAATTTAGTTGAGGGTAGCCAGACTTTCACTTCTATCCAAACATACTAATGGCCTGGCACAATGTTCAGGCAACCTGAATTCCATCCCCAGAACCCATATATATAAAGGCGGAAAGAAAGAACCAACTCTGCAATGTTCCCCTCCAACCTCCACACACACCGTGGCATGTGTGAGTGCACATAGGAGCACACACGGTGCTTTGAGACCATGTAAAACAATAATAAATTTAAATTAATGGTTATTAAAAACTTGTATCTTCCGGGGTTAAATGATGTTTTACTGAACTGCCATAATTTCTAAGCCAAATGTATTAATAGCCATGTTGTCTCCCCAGCCTGACTTTCCTAAAGCATCCCTTTGATAACCAAACATAGTAGCGTCTAAGAAACAACTATGACTGAGACTCATTTAAGTGCTGTCCCTGGCACCTTGCCTGTAAGGCTTCCTACTATAGGAAACAAAATTCCTCTTCAGGACTGTTTGGGCTTGCTGACATTTATTCTAAAATCAGAAGCAGACATAGGAATTTCTTTTTGGATAAAAAAAGCTCTTATTGTTCCTAGGCTCTCACAGGGTTTTAAAGTTTATCATCCTAATTAAGACAGAAAATATTTGGCCAACTGGTGGTGCACACCTTTAACCTCAGAACTCAGGAGGCAAAGGCAGGTAGATCTTTGTGACTTTGAAGCCAGTCTGGTCTAGAGGTATCTGAGTATCAGTCCTACACAGAGAAACACTCTCTCAAAAAAATCTAAAGAAAGAAAGGATTCATAATGTTCCCCAGGCATGTGGCATTTTCTTGGCATCTTGATTCGAGCAAAACTGGTACAGTAGCACATTCATCTCAAATATTCTTTTAGATCTTGACATTTTATAACTCAATATTCTGTACAGTCCACAGAATAGTCTATACTAGTCATATTTTTCATTTTGCTTTTGTTTCATTTTATTTTGTGTTTCTGGATTTTGTGGGGTTTTGTTGTTTTGTTTTGTTTTTTATTTTACTTATTTACTTTTCATCCTTCTCACTGTCCTGCTTCCCCCTCCCTTTTTCCTCCAATCTGTTGGGGACCCCTCTGGGTACCTCCCTACTCTGGCACATCAAACTCTTCAGGAGTAGGAACATCCTCTCCCACTGAGGCCAGACAAGGCAGCCCAGCTAGTGGAACATGTCCTACATATAGGCAAACTTTTGGGATAGCCCACACTCCAGTTGTTCAGGACCCACATGAACACCAAGCTGCACATCTGCTACATACGAGCAGGGAGGCCTAGGTCCAGCCTGTGTATGTTCTTTGGTTGGTGGTTCAGTCTCTGAGAGCCCCA
>JADRCC010548082.1:0-13799 GCA_019843855.1 Hylomyscus alleni
CTCAGGCGGTCCTCATCAGAATCCTCTCATTCTGGAATAAAGGCCTTGAAGGAAAATTCACTATGCTGTGGTTTAGGATGTAGCTTCTTAATGGTGCTCCACTGCCTTCTTATGTACCGGTCTGCTTTGAACATTGTATGAACTAATAACAACTATAAATTAATTAGTCCAGTTAACAACTATAAATTAGTTTTCAATGCATTTTAGTTTTTGTTGTTTTTAACTTTTAGATTTTTTTTTTATTTTCATTGTTTTTTTGAGACATAACATTGGCTGTCTGGAACTTACTCTGTAGACCAGGCTGGCCTTTCCATTACAGAGATCTACATGCCTCTGCCTCCCACGTAGGGAGATAAAAGCTGTGAATCACCAATGACTAGCCTAAAATTATTTTATTATATTAATATATTTTTTGCTTTTGTTTTTCATATGTGATCTCATTCATGCAACATGGGGCAGTCTTAATTTAGTTTGTATTTGAGGATAACATTGAAGTCCTGATCCTTTTGCGTCTGTCTGAGCTGCTGTGTAAGCAGGCTCAATTTCTTCGCAGTGCTAAGAAAGCATTCTATGCTATGAGTTACAGTCCTTTCCTTAACTGTCACATGTGTGCAACCATTCCGAAGTATTGAAGGAAACATTTTAAAGAACACAGCATCAATTTCATTACTAGCAATTCATTCTAAGAAAATAATTTTTTAATTTTTATATTATCTTTGCCTGCGTGCAAAGATATATAGAGTAATCTTTATAACAATGGTAATCTTAATGATAAAATCATGCAAATCATAAGCCAATAAAATGATGAAAATTTTAATTTAAAAAGTGTTCCAGTGGTTCCTCAAAAATCCTAGTTTCCTTTGTTGCATTTTTATTTTCTATAATAAGTTTGAAAATCAATGATTTATCAAGCACTGGACAAAACATTTAAAAACTACAGAGAACAATTCTATGTATCTATAAAACAAATACATTTTATGATATTTAGGAAGCATGCGTATTGTCCATTTTGTCATATTAACACTGACTAAGAACACAAGCCACTTTGATTCTCATAGATACATATTTGTGCTGGACCTCTCTTACAAATTCGCTGTTGCAATTGCAATCCAGTTAAAGGAAAAACTACCTTGACACAACTGAGGGTAACACAGGGAATTTCAAAAGTCTGTAGTAATTTGTGAGGCTACCCCCCCGCCGTGCTAGCTTAGAGTACATTATCTTAGAAATTCTACACCACATTTCTGACATTTTGAGACACTATAAATATGATGGGGTTCCATAATACTTAATTGAGCATTTACTGGTAGTTACATTCGCTCTATTCATTGTTAACATATGAGTGTATAATAAGAATGCATATTGTGGTCTTTCAATAAAATTTAATGGCTGCTGCTGAATAAAATATTAAAATATGTTGTTTTGACTAAAGTACTGATACTCGAGGTTTTTGATGCTTACTGCTCAAATGAGTGGAAATCCTTTAAAAGTGAGATATGGTGAATGTTGACTTGAAATGTATGTTTCCACATTAATAATCTGCTCTTGTGTTTATCTTTATGCTCAGCTGTTATATTTATGACATATATCATGAGCGTTATGAACTCTATGAATTAGAATTTTCTTATAATATTCTATTTAATGTGTATCCATTACTTTAAGTAGAGTCATGCTCTGTTTTTGTATGAGGCTTATACAGCATGTGTATCATTAGATGGAAATCTGACCAGAGTTCACAAAAAAAATGCTCTGAAACTTTTAGATCCTCCAATACACAGAATAAAGCAATTACAGGGTCTCTAACCCTTTAATACCTTCCAAGGACATGTGCAGTAAAATACTAAGCTTTTGTTGTAGTTATTGTAAATTTTCAGATATTATTTCTGTATCATTTTTTTGATATACGTGTAACATGGGAGGGCTTGCTCTAATAGTGGGGTCACGACAGCCTTTCTCATGAGGCTGAATATGTGAGCCTATGTACTGCTAAGGGCAATGCTATGGTCTTCATCTCTGAGGAACACAGCCATACCATTTCTACACCCAGACCCCATCTGTGTGAGGTCCTTCCCATCATTAGTATCCCACTATACAGGAAGGGACTCCATCATTTATTTATGGGTTTTGCAACATGGAAAAAGTCCATGAAAGGGATACTTTCTAGTGGTTAATTCTGAAAAACAAAACAAAACAAAACTTAGGTTGTTATACGAAATGATTCTCATGTGAGGTACTGAGATATCTGCGGTTAATGGTTGAATCAGACTGCGTCACTACAAAGAACAAATTTCCGTGTCTGCTCCTAAACTTAGGCAGATAATTCCTGATTTTATTTCTCTGAATATAGAATTTGACAGTTTTAATGGACTATTCAAGATAAGTTTAGAGCAACGGCAATGTAGGTGGATTGTCTTTGAAATGTAATTTAGGTCTTTTTTTTATCTTTGGAGGCAGCTGTTGGTTGGATACACTATGTATATATTTTCTGACATTTTGCAGAAGATTAGCTGTGAAGAGCTAAGCTTAAGTTACTCTGTTTGATGTGGTAGCGAGATATAAATTCATGTACCTTAAAAAATTGGCTGCTTAACTACTTATCACTTTCCTGCAATGCAAAATATATCTTAAACCTGAGGACACTGTATACTTTCAATGAAAACATTAACAGCTGCTAGCTACCCACTCTCGACTTAGGAATTATTAGTAGCTAAAATATAATTTTATTTTAGGTGATGAGCCAGAGTGTAACTTGAAAAAGCATCTAGTTCTTCAATGTTTGGTTATCATGTTCTCACCTAAAAGCAGAGGGAGACCATGCAGATGATATTATGAAGTTAACCTCTGGATGGTAAATTATATTTATTAAGAATTAAGGTCTTTTGAAGTTAGGAGATAAACTTGCAGATATTTCAGTCATTACTGCAACATAAGACACAGCTACTTAATTCTATCCAAGCACATTTACCTCAACTAAAAATAAGTTAGCACATTTGATTCAGAGCTGTGTTTTTGCTAAATACTTATGAGTATCATGACCCAGATACTCATACTAAATCACTTTGTTCCAATAAATGAAAAACATTTCCAGAAATTTCAGGCTTGTCAAAAACATTAGTTACCTATTTAAAAATCCATTTCCATGAAATGTAACGTTTGAAGAGGGTATATATCTGTTGGTATGACTTCTTCATGCTCATACTAGGAATGTTGTTGTCTTTCTCCAATGTTATAAGCTGGAAATAAAATAACTGCTTGGTCATTGAGTTAAAATTCCATATGAATTGTAGTTAAATGTATTTGCAAATTTTTTTAAGAAAAAATGAAGTAGGTCTGGAAAGAAGGCTTAGCTGGTATAAGTGCCTGATGCCAAGACAGAAGAATATGAATTTGTTCCTGAGAACATACATGGTAGAAAAAAATGAAGACCCCCAAGTTGTCATCTTATTTCCACATGTATGTGATACCATTAATATGCCCATACTCATATGTACCTATATAAGCCAATAAATGTAAAAATGAATGTGTACTTTGAGACACAATTTTATCTGTGAGATAAAAGTTTCTATCTTTCAACAAACTGACATCCAAGTATTGACACTGCAATACTCAGAAATCAAAAATGTCTCCAGTTTAGGAAAAGCCTGGTATTTTTCCTGCAAATAATTGCATTTTTTTCTTTCAGAGAAAGCATACTGCCTTAGGTAGGGTTTCATTGTTGTGAAGAAACACCATAACCAAGGCAACTCTTAAAGGACAACATTTAATTTTGGCTGGATTACAGTTTAAGAGGTGCAATCAATTACCATTGTGTCAAGTGATTGACTTCAGCAGGCAGACTGGTGGAGGGTCTCTTCAATACTCGGCAAAGCTTGAGCTAGGACCTCAGAGTCTATTCTCACAATGATGCACTTCCACCACTACTCTACAAGGCCACACCTACTCCAACAAGGCCACACCTCCTAATAGTAGCCCCTCTCATAGGCCTAGCATATTAAAACCACCACACATACTAACATTATGAACAATCCTAGTTGTCAGCTTGACAGGTCTGGGAAAAATGGGACCTCTGACTTAGAATTGTGTCCATCATGTTGGCCTGAGGGCATGTCTGTGGAACACTTTCTAGACAGTTAATTGATTTAAGAGTGCCCAAACCAGGATGCATGGTTCCATCCTTGGGTTGATGGACCTGAGCTTTATGAGAATAGTAGCTGAGAAATCCAGGAGGAACAAATCAGTTGTCAGGATTTCTCTACCGTCTGCTCCAGTTCTTGTCTCCAAGTTCCTGTCTTGCACTCCTATCTTGACTTCCCTTGATGGTTGTCTATTTTTGTAACCTATATGCTACATCAACTATTTCTTCCTCCAGCTTGCTTTTGGCCATAGTGTTTATAATAGTAACAGAAAGCAAGCTACAATACCAAAGAGATGCTTTAAAACGAAGGTAATATATAAAACAGACTCTTGTAGAGGCCAACTTCTCCCTTCTCTCTAAAGACCAACCATTTGTCTTTACTTTCTGAGTTTCCATGAACAAATCTACATCTTCTCATAAACGTGAGCTTTAAAATGTAGTTTCTCTATGGATTTATTCTGGTGTGTGCTATTTGCTTAAACAATCCTTTTGATATCTCAAACTTCACAGAGCTTGCATTAGCACAGTAAATAGCATGATGAAAAAGTATAATGAAATATGCCATAATAGCTTTCCACAGGCATGTCCAATGGATGGATAATGATTGCTTTTCTTTCTCATATCAGTTTTAAATCATATGTCCATCTCAATAAATACTGAGTAATAGGTATCAAACCTGCAGTTGAAATCTAATATCTCTGTGAGATTTGAAATGCTTATGTATTTTTATGTGTGGACTTTTAAAAAATTCATTTCTGCTGAGAATCTAGTGGGTGTAAAAAAACCTGCTAAATTTATTAAAAGGTAGTAAGGAAGAATAAAATTAGGATTTACTTGCATATAGGTTTGTACTTGTATTGAACATATTGCCACATTGCCTGAAGATGCTAATCTAGTAATTTCTTTTATGTATAGCTTAATGACATTTTATTCAAAGCATAAACATGCTACAAAATGTTTACCATCACTTTATTAATTACTTGCTTTTTTTATTACTGGTTTCCCCTCTGTAAACTGCCTACCCTTTCTCTCTCCCCTCCCCTGCTTGTATGAGAGTGGTCCTCCTCCATTCCTGCCTCACTGCCTTAGCATTCCCCTACATTGGGGCATCAAGCTTTCATAGGACCAAGGACCTCCACTCCCATTGATGCCAGATAAGGCATTCCTCTGCTACATATGCAGCTGGAGCCATGAGTCCCTCTAAGTGTACTCTTTGGTTCCTGGTTTAATCCTTGGGAGCTCTTTTAACTACAACTGAAGTTTTTTCTTCACCAGACTGAAGTTCATGGTCTTTGTTTGTTTGTTTGTTTGTTTGTTTGTTTTTTTCGAGACAGGGTTTCTCTGTATAGCCCTGGCTGTCCTGGAACTCACTCTGTAGACCAGGCTGGCCTCGAAGAAGCTCATGGTCTTTTACAGATAAATACATACAAAATTTCTTACATAATTATCATAGCAACCAGGAAAATAGGACATGAATTATATCCTCCAACTTCTCTGTGTATAAATAAAAGAATGGTGTCATTCCCCTGAAAGAAAGAAGCAAACACACAATGTACAAGACAACCCAAAATAACAACAACTACAAAAAATAACCAACCATCTAACCAACCAACTGCAAGAACAGAAAAAGCAGATACCACAGTGGAGCAAAGCCATTTATTTGTTCAGGGCTGCCCCAACTACATTCAGCTTCTTCAATTTCCATGGAGTCTTCTGAGACAGTACATTCCTGCACATCAAGTTCTTATTTTGAGCCTTCAAAAGGCTGAAGATGGTAACAGAAACAGTAAAATTCTGAAAATAAAAATATATTATTTATCTTTCTATCATTAAGACTGTGCTCATGTTTATAACTTCTAGATCAATTCTGGGCAGGAAAAAGAGATTCCATGGGAGCTGCTGCATACACTTTGAAGTGCTTAATAGATACTGCAAAAAGTGTTTTTTTTTTTAATACTGTGAAAAATTCTGTTATGTTTTAGAATGTAGATATTCTTAACACAGCAGCCTTATTCATCATAGGCAGAAGCTAGAAACAACCCAGATGTTCTTCAACAGAAGAACGGATACAGAAAATGTGGTTCATTTACACAATGAAACATTATTAATCTATGAAAAAATGAGGATATCATGAATTTTACAGGCAAATAGATGGGACCAGAAAATATCATACTGAGCAAGGTAATCCTGACCCCCAAATGACATGCATGGAAATCCAGGGACAAAAGATGGAGCAGAGATTGAAGGAAAGGCCATTCAGTGACCTGCTCAACTTTGGATTCATCCATGTGCAGGCACCAAATCCTAACTCTATTATTGATGCCATGTTGTGCTTGCAGACAAGAGCCTAGCATGACTGTCTTTTGAGAGGCTCTACCAGCGGATGATTGATATAGATACAGATACCCACAGACAACTATTTAGCTGACATAGGGGGCCCCTATGGAAGAGTTAGGGGAAGGATTGAAGGAGCTGAGTGAGGAGGGTAGGTGGGAGAGCACCCTTTCAGAGGGCAGATAGGATGAAGAGAACAATCAAATTCTCAACAGAAATTCAAAAAGGAAGATGGGCTTAGGAAGATATCTTAAAATCTCTAACAGATCACAGATGCTAGCCCAAATATCTATGCCAAGCAAGTATTCTAATCACCATAGACAGAGAAAAGATATTCCACTGTAGCCACCAGTAGCCACTGGTTACTGGGTTCCTGAAAGGAAAGCTGGGGCTTAATGGGGAGGTGGGGGAGGTGGCTGGCGATGTAAGAATGAGACCAAGACAAAGTTTCTGATCAAGGCTCAATGTTTACTTAGGCGTCTGAGCTTATAAATGGGGGAATCCATCCCCCACTATGCCAGGATCTTGTAGCCTTGTCAGGATCTTGTTGCTTTGTCAGGAACTTGTCAGGAAAACAGACTCAGACGCTCAGCAGGAGGTGGCTCCTTGTAGGAAGCTGCAGATGTGGCAGGACAATAGAATAGGTAGGAAGACTCCACTCTAGGTGGGCTAGCTGACTGTGGCAAAGACAAGGTCTGATTTAGCCTGCTGAAGACTGGGAGGAGGGCATATTCTGCAACAAAAGAAAATTTAATTAATTTCTTTCCACAAATGCAGCCTTACAGAGGATACTAAAAGGAAAACTGCAATACAAGGAGTGTAACTACACCCAATAAAACATAAGAAATAGATAATTCCACACTAGAAAAAAACAAACAAGAAACACACACACACACACACACACACACATACACATACACACACACACACACACATGGTACCACCATCAGCATCAAAATAATAGGAACTAACAATTATTGGTCATTCATATCTCTCAACATCAATTGGTCTCAATCCCAAAATAGAACAATACAGGCTGATTAAGTAGTTGTATCAATAGGATCAATCATTTTGCTGCACACAAGAAATACACCTCAGTAACAAAGAGAGCTATTACTTCAAAGTAGTGGACAGAAAAAATATTTTCAAAGGAAATAGACTCAAGAAACAATCTGGGATAGTTATTCTAATATCTAAGAAATCATGTTTTAACAAAAATAATCAAAAGACATGGAAAGGGACATTTCATACTCATCAAAGGAAAAATCTACCAAGATGACATCTAAATTCTCAACATCTATGCCCTAAATGCAAGGGTACCCACATTCATAAAAGAAACATTGCTAAAGCTTAAAATATACATCAAACATCACACATCAATAGTCAGAGACTTTAACACAAACTCACACCAACTGACAGGTAATCAAGACATAAACTAAAGAGAGAAATAATGAAACTATCAGAGGTTATGAATCAAATGGATGTAGCAGATAGCTACAGGACATTTCACACAAGGACAAAAGATTAAACATTCATAAAACCTCATGGATCTTTCTTCAAAATTGACCATAATATACTAAGACATGAAGCAAGCCTCTACAGATATAAGAAAATTGATATAATTTCTTATATACTATTAGATCATCTGTGTTTAAAGCTAGACTTCAACAACAAAAGCAGCAGAAAGCCTACATACATAATTATAGAAACTGAACAACTCTCTCAATGATTACTGGTGCAATGAAGAAAGAAAAAAAAAAGTAAGGACTTTCTAGAATTCAATAAAAATTAAGGCACAGCATACCCAAACTTACGGGGTTCAATGACAGCAGTGTTAAGAGAAAAGTTCATTGCATGAAGAGCCTTCATAATGAAATTGGAGAGCTCTTATCTAACAATTTAAATGTGTAGCAGAAGGCTTTAGAGAAAAGAAAAAGGAAAGGAAAAAATAAAGAAGCAAACAGACCCATGAGGAGTAGATGACAGGAGATGATCAAACTCAGGGCTGAACCCAATCAACTAAAAATAAAGAGAACAATACAAAGAATCAATGAATCTAAAGATGTTTACTGGAATCCAATAAACGAAATCAGAAATTAAAATGGAAACATAAAAAAGCACATTGAGAAAAGTCAAAGAATCATTAGATCTTACTTCAAAACTCTGCACTCCACAAAATTGGGAAATCTCAACGAAATAATTTTTTAGACAGATTCCACTTACCAAAGTTAAATCAAGATCAGATAAGCTATCTAAATAGTCCTATACTCTCTACTGAAATAAAAGCAGACATTAAAATTCCCCTAAGCAAAAAAAGCCCAGAAACAGATGGTCTTAGATTAGATGCCTCCATAATTTCAAAGAAGATCTAATATAAATCCTTCTCAAACTGTTCCATGAAATTGAAACAGAAGAAATATTGCCAAATTATTTCCATGAATCCAAAGTCACCCTTATAACTATACCACACAAAGACTCAACAAAGTAAAAGAATTCCAGACCAATTTCCCATGTCGACATTGATGGAAAATACTCAATAAAATACTCAACTGAATCCTTAGAACCCATAACAACAAACTAAGTAACCCAATTAAAAATGGGGTACAGAGGCAAACAGAATTGCCAATAGAGGAATCTCTATGGCTGAGAAACACTTAAGGACATTTTCAAAGTCCTTATTTATGAGGGAAATGCAAATCAGAACAACTCTGAGATTCCACCTTAAGACCCAATCAGAGTGGCTAAGATGAAAACCTCAAGGGACAGTATCTACTGGTGAGGATGTGGAGCAAGGGGAACACTCCTCCATTGCTGTTTCCAGTAAAACTTGCACAACCACTATGTAAATCAATTTGGTTGTTTTTGAGAAAATTAGGAATGGTTCTACCTCAAGACATAGCTGTACCACTCGTAGGTATATATACCTAAAAGATGCCTCACTATTCCGCAAGGACAGCTGATCAACTATGTTCAGAGCAGCTGTATTTGTAATAGCCAGAAACTAGAAACAATCCAGCTGTTTCTCAACTAAAGAATGGATAAAGACAGTGTGGTACATTTACATAATGGAATACTACTCAGTTATTAAAAACAAGGACATGAAGAATTTTTTAGGCAAACGGATGGAACTAGAAAAATATCATTCTTAGTGAGTTACACAGTCCCAAAAGATATGCATGGTATGTTCTCACCTATAAGTGAATATTAGCCATAAAGTGCTGGATTAACACTCTGCAATCCACAGAACCAAAGAAGCCAAATAATAAGGAGGGACCAATGAAGTATAAGACAGTGATGAGCCTTAGCTTACTGGAGACTCCATGAGTGAATCACATGGAATCTGATCAATGTAAAGAACATGAGGATTTTTATTTCAGTGTACTGAGGCAGTCCCTGACCCTCAGGAAAGGAGGCGACCATGCACTGCTTGTTCCATGAGCTTTTTACAATTTTCAGGGCAACAGCCATTAGACGTAATGTGATTGGTAGAACAGTGTGACTTTTTATGACTTTTTAAATTGATTGGTCTTTATGACAAGGACTTCTCTTGTCTGAAGGTGGGCAAAAGTCCACCCTGCGGAATGTGTCCCCACCGGGCAGGTTGTTTCTCTCCCTGTGATCTGAAGAATGTTAATTAGCCTTTCCCTTCTGGAGAGTTCCACTACCTTCCTAAAGTTCCTGAGCTTATCTTATTAAGGAAATTCCTGGCCTCCCGGTGTTTTTCTAAGATGTCTCTATTTACTCGGATCTTACAGGAGGATGCTTGAATCTTTCTCAGAGGGGGGATAAAATCAATATCAGATGTGAATGGAGTAAGGGAACTGGGTGGGAGAGGGATGAAGACCAGAACAGTGCAGGGAGATATGATGAAAGAAGATTAGGGAAGAGGGAAGGGATATGGCAGTGCAAAGGGAGTTGATGTGGTGGCGTCCCTAAGGAGTCTATTGGCATGATTCTAGCTGAGATTCCTAGAAGTGGCCATTTCACATCCTATAATCACACACTCCCCTTCCTGGGGAGGGATATGGACAGCAACTAATCCACAAAACCGTTGACCCAAAATGTGTCTTCCCTGCAAGATATGCAGTGATAAAGATGGACCAGAGACAGAAGGAACAGCCAATGAATGGCCCAAATTGAGACCCATTCCACTATCAAGAACCAATCCTTGATGTTATTTTTGATATTCTGTTATGCTTTTGGTTATTTCAAATATACAAAGTGATCTACCAAATAGATGGAGGATCAGTTTAGTTAAATGTGAAAAGGGGACCCTTTGAATATGAGTTTGTGAGTAGAAATTTAAAAGTGGGAGATGAGTTTTCTTGTGACCTGTGGCGTTAGTATGTGCAATCCCTAGAGTGATTTTGATCTTTTAGTCCTCAATATAGATGTGACCACACAGTATCTGGGGGATCCTGGGCTGGATGTTTCAAATGCATTCATTTTGTCACTTAATCCTTTGCCATACTTGTATCTCTGCAGTGGTATTGTTAAAAGCATGGAGCCAAGACATATGGGACAGTTTTGACTGATTTATTGACCTAAGCATAATATTTGTTGACCATTTGCTTTGTCCTACCAAAGAATTTTGTAAGCTTAATTCAAATCACAGTTAAAAGATGCTTTCTGAGAACTTAATCTCACCTACATTAGATCAGTTTCCTTCTTTTAAATATTTGCACATGGGTAACTTTTTGTTTCCACATTCACATGTGTTGTAATTTTAAATATATTAAAATTAATGTATTATTCATAAATATTTTATGGGGAGAACAGTGTCTCTACCATGGAAATAGACTGGAACTGTTTTTGATTATGATGTAGTTTCTGGATTGTAATAAAGATTTATACTTGTTATTATTCATTGAGAGAATAAATGTCCTAAAGTTTTGTAGTTTTAGATGGCATTATTATCTTTATGAACATATAATGAATTGTTTATTATATCTCATAGCTATCCAATATCTGAGCATTTTGTTCTTTCATACATTAGCTTGCTAATTAAAATTGTGATTTCTCACAATGTATAAAGGAATTTTAATCCAGTAAATGGAATATATTCAAATATATGATTCAGTTGGAATGTAGACACACCCTGGATTATGTTATGATCTGGCTGGAATACTGTTAGCATCAAGGCATCCAAAGCTGTGGTGATGCATGGGCAGGTCTCACAGACCTGTTGCCAGGGCAACAGCTGCCATATTCCCAGAATCCATTGGGCTCACCTCCCACCTTTACCTGCTGCCACTATGTCAGAACCCATATATATAAGGGGAACATTCCTCCATCTCTCTCTCTCTCTCCCCCTTCTCTCTTTCCACTACTGCCCCCCTCACCCTCTCAATTAAACCTCTTACAGTGGAACTGTTTGGTCCTAGTGTGTGGTATGTTCTTACACGACTCGCTGTTCTAACACATCAAATACAGATATGCTCTTACTACACCTTTAATCCGAAATGATTGAAGTAAACTTACTTTGTACAAGGAAGCAGCAATGTTTGAAAGTGACATCTAATTGAGGGAAGATAAAATATAGAATCAGAGAAAGATTTGACAGATTGATTCGGAGATAATATACACCCAGCTCAGATGAGAATAGTGCAAGAAAGAAATGCTATTTAACAGCAATACAGGGAGAAATTGTCATTTAAGTGGGACTCAGTTGAGTTTCATGTTTTGGAGTTGAGTCAGGTCTGATTCAGTCAATTGAGTTCCGATGAATTTAGTTCAGAGCAAGTTTTACTGGGACAGTTTTACAGAGACAGATTGCACAGACAACAAGCCGGACCCCCATGAAGAAAGAGCCAGAGAATGAGAAGAAGCTAGAAGAATATAACAAATTGCTAGAGTTAATCTGAAGTCAAACAGAGCAAGTCACTGAGAAGCTAAGACTTGCAGATTGAACTGGTCAGCTTAGAGAGAAGTTTGGCCCAGAACAGCTGAGTTAATCAGCCAACCAGAGTTCAGAAAGATCTAGAAAGAGTGCATGCCTTTGAGATTAGAATTACATCTAGTGAATAAAATTACCAGTACAGCAGTATGGTCCTTATACTTTAAACTTATTTTCATTACATTAATTTATTCTAATCACTATACTAGTTTTTCTCTAGATTTAAGATATGAGATAATCTGAAAAAAGCAATGTGAACAAATTTATAATTATCCAGTTTCGAGTCACCTAAAAATAAATTCAAGTAAATGGGTCTATTTTCTTGGTACCTGGTCAGTCATAAGTTATCTCAATGTGAATAAAGACAAATAGAATATCCTCATAATTAACTTATTAGATTAGAAGAAAGCAACAATCTTCTATACATATGTATGATGTAAGTTGAGACCTATGTCCACTCTGGTGAGGCTAGCCCCTCAAGCAGAATGAGTTCATTGTCTGAAGACATTCCTTGTTTAATTTCTAAATTTTTTTGTTGTCGTTGTTGCTCTTTGGTGACTACAAATGAAATCCACTAAAGTAATGTATTTGTAACTGCACAACACAAAATTGTTACCTTTAGGTTCTGTAATATACAGGGCATTATTACAACTTACTCTTTTTTACATAACTGAAATTTTTGTTAGTCTAACATTCCTCCTCTCTGCTTAACCATGAAGCTCTGGCACTGATCCCTTCCATCTTTCCCATGAGTGTACAATTAGAATGCCACGTAGAAGTGGAATCATAAGGCAGCATTCTGTAATGAGCCTTTTTATGTAGCAGAATTCTCTCCAATTTTAATCATGTTATTCTATATGAAAAGAATTTTGCATGTGTTTAAGACTCAATAGTATCCTAGTGGATATATATGACTGCTATGTATGTTGATAATCATATTCACATCTATATAAGCCTTCCTTTCCTTTATCTCTTTGTCTATCACAATAGACAATTCAATAGGCAATAATTTCATTGAGTATTTTTGCATCAGTGTTCATAAGGGAGATTGGTCTGAAGTTTTCATTTGATCTTTGTGTGGTTTAGATATAAGCATAATTGTGGCTTCAAAGAATGAATTGGGTAGTGTACCTTCTGCTTCTATTTTGTGGAATAGTTTGAAGAGTATTGCTACTAGGTCTTCTTTAAAGGTCTGATAGAATTCTCCACTGAACCCATCTGATCCTGGACATTTTTTTGGTTGGGAGACTATTAATGACTGTTTCTATTTCTTTAGGGGTTATGGGACTATTTAGATGGTTTATCTGATACTCTTTTAACTTTGACACTCTGTATGTGTCTAGAAAATTTTCCATTTCATCCAGATTTTCAAATTTAGTTGAGTATAAACTTTTGTAGTAGGAACTGATGATTTTTTGTATTTCCAGTTTCCAT
>JADRCC010548090.1:0-10321 GCA_019843855.1 Hylomyscus alleni
TGTATGTAAGGTACAAAGCACAGTACACACCATGCAAATGAACAAACCAAACCACCCACTAGCATTAGTTTCTCTAGACAGCTTCACCGACACACAAGAAAGCTAGGACAGTAGGTGCCAGGAGCCACCCGCATCAGGTGCCAATCCACTGGTAAGCGACTTACACAACCAAACTAAATTCTCATGTTGAACACTGAAAGGTATACTGTTTCTGAAGGTTATGAGATATGTAATGAATCAGTACTGCAAGGCTTTACAGGGCTAAATGTTTTCCCACAAAGGACACCAAGTAGTAAAATAAAATGACCCTTATCTAAGAAAGAATGACAATTGCAGCTGAAGCTAGCAATTAAAAAGATATGCACTGGTACACTTTCTTCTAATGTAATAGTATAAAAAAGGTCTTTTCAGAATTTCTTTTGCTCTACTACGAAAACCTCTCAATATACTGAGCATTGAAAATACCAGAGCCACCACTCAAAACAAATTCAGATATATACACTCTCATCTTCCCAACAAAGGACATCTGCAGCTTCCTAGTTCTCTACAGAAGAAACTTGAGTGAGAGAAATCTCTCATTCAATAGAATTTACATGCTAACTGTTCTCAATCACTCTCACTATTTTCAACAGAGATGAGATAGTTGCTACCATGCTATGCTTTTAGGCAGCTATCAATCAAGATAATCTACTAAAAATCAAAAGGCATGTTATTAAAATTAATAATCACTTTAAAATAGCTCAATGGATTTCATATTATCTAGATTTATTTTTGAACATTAAAGAACAGGTGGTTATTAATGGTTCAATATTAGAATATAAAATTTAGGGAAATCTGAAAACCTGTCAGTTGTTATGCCATATGAGAACATGTGGAGTTAATTCCTAGAGAGAACAGCATGCTTCCTTGTGGTATAGACCTGTTCCCAGGAGAGGGAGGGCGAGTGCTTGCTATACAGTGCTATGCATCCCATTACGTTGGCTTCATTCATATTTATGATATGATCTGTGATGTCGATGCAATCACTTTGGATCTCACTGTTATTTCAAACAAATCCATAACTGAGCAAAAGGCAGGATGCTGGCAGGAGTTAATGTGGGCTCTACACTGTTTACAATTGCCTTCTAATCTACTAAATGGCTCTGAAAATTGATGCACAGTTAGGAGTGTTTTTATACAGTAGAACAGACAAAGTGTTGTGCTAAAGTAATCTCTGTAATGCTAAATTGAAAATTTTTACAGTACTCTCTGCTCTCTCTATCCGAGATCTGTGATGAAGTAGGCTCCCAGCTTTATGTAAACCATTAATAAAGATCCAAATACCTTATTTTATCGACTAAAATTAGATTCCATTTTCAGAAAAACCATCAACTTGTAATTTTATGTTAATTATTTTAAAATAAAAATAAACTCAATATTATCTGAAATGAATTAAGTGATCGTTCTTTATGGACTTGGGGTAGCTGTTTAAAACCTATGTGTCATTTGTTTGACTAAAATTTGATCTCAAACTACTTCACACAATGACGGTGAGGCAGATATAAGAGAAGGATTTGTAAAAGGGGACCTGGGGCTCATATATGGATACTGGTATTAAAAATTTAAATCTCAACACCAACCATGGCCCCCACTCATCACAGCTACTAAGATGCTGAGGTATCCTTCGGTTAACAGGTAATAAATGGAGAATAGAAGATCCAAGAAGCAGCCCTCCAGGGTCACTGAATGCCATGCTTGTGTGAGGCCGAAGGGCTGAAGTAGGGTGCTCCCTTTTACAGTCAGGAAGAAATGGTTCCCAAGTAAGTAAATAGCAAGTGTTCACTTCCACTCAAAACAACCTGAAATTCATACTATTATTGGCTACTGGTTCTTTGTGCTACTTGTTTCGATGTTCAAGAAGAGGGTTAGAGATTATGGACATTCAGGCTTTCATTTAACAATACAAAATGGGCATGAAAAAAGTAGTTACTTATTTCTAAAATTGTGTTCAGGATGGTGTTTCTGAATCTTTAAAGATCATTTTAAACTCTAATAGTCAGTTATATATTGGAAAGAATAAAATACGGAGTTTGACAAGACACATATGCCCAAATATCACAGAATGCTTACTCTATTCTGTTTCAAAACCTTTCAAATTTGTCTTGCTTCCAATACTCATCAATATATTTTGCCTTTTTAATTTTTCTTTCTTCAAGTTATTACACTGACCTTTATAAAGTACATTGTTAGGAAAATTAAATAATTGGTTTTCTGATTACAGTTACACTCTGAGCAATACAGGGTTTCAAAGTCTTATACTGTTTATAGTCTGTGATTCTCTGTGGTAAACTGTGGTCTTATCAGGGAGGTAAAATGAAGTCACTCTGCAAAAGGAAATGATTCTTGTCCCAAAAGGGAGAATGAATGAATAAATGAGTGAATGAACAATAAACCTTCCTTGTCAAGCTGTTAAACTTGGACACTGGTACTGCTGGAAGATCTCAACTATGAAGATGATATTTAACATTACAAAAGATAACACACACCAGGAAAAAATTTTCATCTAATTTTTAAAATTCTTGGTTGTACAAATATTACAAAGCCATCAGAGAAGCAGAAAGATGCAAAATGAATGTATATAATAGTCCAGTAACTATATATTTAGAAAAGAAATAACACAGTAATCTCCCCCTCTGCCACTGAGATGCAGGACATAAGCAATATTCTTATTATCTTAAATTAGTTTAGCAATTTAACAATTTTCTACACCTATAAGAAATACTACATGGTAAGAATTAATAAGGCCTAAAATACTCAAGATGGTATGGCATAGTGCTATCTACAAGCTTTTTAGGTGTTCACTGACGTAAAATGGAAAAAAAAATGGTTCTGATTTCATACAGATTTTTAATATATGTCCTATCATTTGTGTGTGTGTGTGTGAGTGTGTGAAAGTATGCTTTTTAAAAAGATGATTCCTAAGGGTCAATCTTCAGTACCTATTCATTCATTTGTAGTTGTTGATCTCTGCATTAATCAATCTCAGCTCTAGGAAAACAAATTCTGGTAAGGTCCTTGTCTTATGAAGCTGAGATGATGGGAAAATGTCAGGAGGCAGTTCCCCAGCCAACTACTGTGAAGACATAATCTCTTAGAAGGGGGCAGTATACTAAGGTGAAACATGAAGGGCAACAGTGCTGAGGGTTGAGGCAGAAATTTGTAAAATGGCTAAACCCAAGGCCGCCTTCTCAGGTGAAGAGGAAGTGGAGATTTGAGGGATTAGAGAAATTGAATATGCACATATCTCAGAGAAAGTGTTCTAGATAGATGGAACAAGTACTATGAGCCACAAGGTCTAAGGATGGTGGCCTAGGAGGAAGCCAGGGTGAGAATGGCAGCAATGTGACGAGGAGGTGACAGACATTTGGCCTTGAAGGTCTCTAATCCCATTGAGAGCATTAGAGAAGAATCAGCCAGTCACATACAAGCTAACTGTGTTCAGAACAGATGGGAAGGAGGGCTTGCTTCAAATCTGCACAGTGTAGGTGAGACAAGCTCCCAGATTTGTTCTATTTAAGGATCCAGGGAAAGTGTGAGCTGTTGATTGAACACTGATTAATAAAGACTACTATGGATAGATTTCCCCATGTCATATTCCTTTTAGAAACTCTTTTAAGCAATGTCAGGTCCTTATTTTTCCCTTCTTCTGGAAGTAATTTCAGTAATTCACTCTGTTTTATAGCTGGATTTGCTCCAGATTTTTTCTTTTTTTTTTAAAGTCCAGGATCTTTGAACAGTGTCAAACCAGAACCTAGTGGGGATACTAGTGGTTTGTGACCTGAAGCCAACTGGAATCATGAGAACAAGAGTTGGATTATAGCAAACATGGGCTTCCTGTGAGTCGGCAGATTAGAGTGAGCAACTGCTTTTCCTCCCACCTTCTTTCTGTACTTTGGATGGCTCTAGAGTAGTGCTGTGCATTGATTTGCTCCTAGGATGTTCATGATGTTCCAACCACAATGTCTCTGGTAGCCCTAAGTGTGGCTACTTCCCAATGGCTCATCACTTCCTATGGCTTCAACCTTGAGATTTTGACCTCAAGATCAAAACCTAAAAAACTCATGTGTTTTTTTAATTAATTTATTGCATGTATTCCTCAAATTCCTCATATTCGAACACACATGCATTCTTTCTTGCAAGAAAAAAAACCCTCACTTCTTTCCTTTACTTCCACTGTTTTAATTAGTGGTACCATCATCTTCTGATTTATCTCATTATTTTTATCACAAGGAAGGAACAGTAATTCTAATAATAGCTCATCATCCTACAATGTAACACCTAATTATCCTCTTTTCTTTTACATAGCAATTACTCAGCCAGAAACCTTGGTGATAATGGTAGTCAACTCTTTCTCTGATGGAATTTATCCTGTTAGAGGGTCCTCAAGGGATACACACGTTCTTTCATTTGGCCACAATTATATATGCATGTATTTATATGTATAAGTATGTATTTGTATATGTATATATTTATGTAATATATACATCTTATACTTGTAAGTGTGCATACATGTGTATGTGTACACATTAGAGAGAAATGAACTATTATCGTGTTAAAGTACAGCTATTCCAAGATTTGCCTCCTATGAGAGAAAGCCTTACCAACCCACCACCGCTGATAGAGACTACTTGGTTATCTTGCTAAAACAATGATAAATGTTGATTAGAAGATTATTTTAGTATTCCTTGAATTTAAGTATCCTAGAAACTCCAAATAAACTTCCAAATAACACTTATCAGTACCATATTTAATATAATTTGTTCAGAAATTTATTTACTTGGTAAAAAAGCAAGTTGGTCAGATCAAATTTCAAAGGTATTTGTCTTTCAGTATTTGAAATATGAAAAATAGAACTTTACTCACAAAACTGACTCTCTGTATATTGACATATATAGTAATATGTATATATGTAAAATTTATCAAGTGTTCTCTGAGCTTTCTTCTGCAAGGCTAAAATGTCATACAGTTAGAAGAGGCTCTTATCTAAGTGCTCAATCAATCTGGTTGCTTCGTTCCAGTTCCACTGTACCTAACCTGATGTATACCTAACCCACGTAAAGTAAATGTTTGAACTATAGCATAAAATAGTGTGCCTACCTTTTTTGTAATTTAACTGAAGATCATCTGTATTCCTTATAGACATCTATGACATTCTTTCTTTCTAGCTGTAGCTGGAATTCAGAGATGTTCATAACTCCTTAGGTTGGGAACTACAACAGTTACTATATCATTGAATAAATGCTTGGTTATCTTTCCCCCAATGTGGTCTAGGTCAGATTCAAGTTAGAGGCCAAGTTTGTCTTGATCTCTCTGTATTTCCCCAGTAGCTAACATAGGCCCAAGATTATAGCTAGTACTCAATATTTGCTTTTTACTAAATGAACAGACAGAGGAACAGAATATATATAGTTAGAATTTTTATTTGCAATTTGAGACCACTCTGAAGTGTGGTTTCCTACTGTGGGGCTTATGAGCACACCTCCTAGGAAAAGAGCTCAGAATGCTAAACTCTTAGAGATCTGTATATCATTTAAAACGTTTAAAAGCCAGTGCTTTGAAGTCCCACAGGAATAAGGTCCACCTCCCTCTCCCCTCCCCTGCTGCCCACTTCAACAGGCATTCTCTGCTGGCCTGCATAGAACCGCAGGCCTTCCCTGTGGACACTCACCAATTTATTCTTTCCTACTAGAAAGTTTAGCGTTCTCTAAGCCCTCTGATATTTGACAGAGTCCTGCCTTTCTCCAGATTATTTGTAGAAGTGTTAAGTAAGCCCAGAGCTAATGTCAATCCCTGAAGAAACCTAGTCCTTAAACTTCTCAACCTTTTCTCCTCATCGTTTGTTTTCCTTCTCTAAGACAGTTCTTTTACCATGATCAAATGCTCATCCAACCTCAAAGAATGAGGATTTACTATTTATTTTTCTCAAACTTGGCTATAAGAACTGTGCTTTTAGGATATATAATGCCTTTGCATCCCCACTTTCGAGATCTTCATTTGTCACACAAAGAAATGCTATCTCCTTATTGCCCAACATACAGTGTCACAAATACTCAAGTACTTATCACTAAAAGTACATGAATGTGGTTATTTTTAATCTTTAAAGAAGAAAACACAATGTAAAAAAATTTTAGATATAAGTAATTGTATTGATCTTGTTCGATATTATATTTGGTGTTAAAGAATTATCATTTAAGCTATTTTATGCTAATAAAGCTGGGAGACATGTAAAAGCTGACTTCTAAACTCCCTATGTGCCTCACAGCATGTACACACACAAATAATAAATTATAAATCTCTCTCTCTCTCTCTCACACACACACACACATACACACACACACAGTGTATGTAGAAAAGCTAAAGACAATCTTTATGCACCAAATGTTTCTTTTTTTCAAAACAATGTAAGGCAGACATGCAAATGCACCCATATAATATCTCCAAATGTTTCAAAAAGCTGATCACAGCTTTGTAGGCTTCTCTTTGCTTCTCCGATGGTTTAAATGAGAGACATCACCCATCGATTTGAGTATTTGAATACTTGGACGCCAAGTGTTACTGTTTGGGAGACTTAGGAGGCACCACTTTGATGGAGCAAGCATGTCAACAGGAGCAGGCACTGAGGGGCAAACCTTGCCCCAGTTTGTTCTCTCCTTCATGCTTGTGGGTAAGGAAGTGAGCTCTCAGCCCCTGCCCACTCTGTCATGCCTACTACTTGCTACTATGCCTTGATGCCAGGATGGACTCCTATTCCTCTGGGACCAACCAGAAATTCAAGTAAAACAAACTCTTCCTTCTATATGTTGTATTGAACACACACACACACACACACACACACACACACACACACACACACACACAGAGAGAGAGAGAGAGAGAGAGAGAGAGAGAGAGAGAGAGAGAGATTTTCTCCCTAAATTTACTAGTACCCACATAATTCTGTACTACAAACCAGCATTTGTTTCATGTTTCCATCTTCAAGGGGAAGAAAGGGCTTATTTGGTTTACAATTTATACTTCATCATTAAGGTAAGCCAGGCAGGCACCTGGAGGCAGGGACTGAAGCCGAGACCAATGAAGGACCGTGCTTATGGGCTTGCTCAGCTATTTTTCTTCTACAGCCCAGGCCCACTGCTCAGGAATCGTACTGCCTACAGTAGGCTGAGCTCTCTTACATCAATTAACAGTAAACCATGACTGACAAACTGGCCCAGAGGACAATGTGAAGGGGGAAACTCCTCAGTTTCGATCCTGTCTTCCTAGTTATGTCTGGGTTTGTGTCAAGTTAACAAAAAACCAAATTTGCTCAAAAGGCCTTTCCCCATCTCAGCATCTAAGCCTTCGTGAGCTCTCATGTTCCCCCTCAAACCCAGTGTTTGGCACACTCTAGCTTTATTACTGGTCTTCAAAAAATAGGTCTTCTTTCCTCCCTTGCCTGTGATATTTGTATTTCATATCCACTTGTGAGCAAACATGTATGTGAAGTGTGAGTGCATGTGGAGGTGCGAAGTTGAAGTCAGGTGTCTTTCTCATTTGTTTTCTACCTTCTTCTTTCTGAACTAGGGTCAGTGACTATAGTTGACACCCTAGATAGACTGGCTGGCCAGTGAGTGTCAGGGAGCCGTATATATGTGTACGGCATGAGGTTATAGGTATGCATTACCACCCTTGTCTTTGTACTTGTTTGCTAAGAGTCTGAGTTGATATCATCACGCTCACACAGTAAGTACTTTATAAATGGAGCCACCCCCTCTCTTTTCCTTCTGTAGTTCTCATTATATACATATACATCTCAGTTGTCAAGCATGGTGGACACAACTGTACACCACAAGATACAAAGACAAAATAAGAGAAAGGAAAGAACCTGGTTGATAATAGCTTTCCTCTTATTTACAAGTTGAAATAATACTTTAGATATGAGTTAAATAAAGCCATTACAGTTAGTTTCATCTGTGTAAGGCACATAACTGTTATGCACCGTAACTCTTGGCCATGTCCATACTAAGCCTTTTTGCTACATCTCATATATATTCTATTTTCTCACTTTGTATCTTCTCTCTTTGTACTGGCTAGATAGTTCCTAGTGATCTTCCACGTCACCACTCTGGTCTTTTGCTTGGTTAAAGTGCCACTTTTCTCATCGGTGACCATTAATTTTCAGACCCTACACTCCCCTTTTATTAGTTTCCAGTAGCTTCCTTTAATGGATTCTAGTTCTTTAGTGATACATACCATCTTTCACGTATTTTATCTTTCTTTTCTTTTGTTTTCTGGAATATGTTCATCTCAGCCCTTATAGTTAAGAGTGCCAGTATCTTGAGCATCTATCTATATACCCATTTCTTGTGTACATGAGTGTGTGTGTATACTATGTTCATATGTCCTAACTTTTGGCATGTCTCATAATTTTGAGTTGAAATCATATCTATCTATCTATCTATCTATCTATCTATCTATCTATCTATCTATCTATTGATTCATATTCCAAGCAAGAACATAACAATTCTCCCACCAGAGGATTCAACTTTCTCTTCCAGAACAAAGGCCAGTGGCAACATTCTAATCTGGGCAGAGAATGGTTTAACTCTGGGCTAAGTCACAGCTTTTATAGGACCCAGGCTTCTTCTTCAATCTGTGCTGCTTCCTAGGGCACAGTTCTCTGGGTTGTCCATTAATGGCCTGGCAGGCTATCATTTCAGTGCGAGTAAACTCAAGTTCACGCTTGGGACCTTCAAGTCTTAGCTGGGGAGCCTCACTTAACTGTCCAAACTTTGTTGGTGTCTTCTTCTTAATCTGCAGCCAGTCCAGATTTCAAACACATGATTAGGTGGCTGCAATGCCATTTCTTTCCCCTTATTGCTTCCAAACCATGAGATGATTATTTGTTTTGTCTAGCATTCTACTTGTTCTTGGCAGGAAAGCTGATCTGCCATCAATTCCACCCCCATTTAGAGACAGAAGAATCTTTCAGCACCTTTTAACCATCTAGAACACCATGTATTTTGTTTATGTAGTGTATCATGTTCCTTCCTGAAAATGTTACTTCTAGAAGTAGTGAAGGCTTGGCTTTTAAAATAAATATAGAATGAATATTCATTGCACTGTATAACTAGCAAGAAAAGAGAAACCTTAATATACAATTTTTTAAATAAAACAGGTTTGTCTTCTGAGTCTCACACCCAAGATGGAGATTTATTCTTCTGTAATTTTCTAGGTCCTCTTATGTGTTACAGGTTGGGCACTCAGGAATGAACACAGCATATTCTGTACCCTAAAGAGGGAGATTAGTAGACATGAAAACCAAGGCAAAACAAAATAGAACACAAAAGTGTCATCATCAATTTCCCTGACTGACAATGTGAACAGTGAAGGGGCTTTGCAAACATCAGGACCTTCACCATGGACAAATGCCTCAAGGGAAGGGATTTTCCTAGTCTCTGGTTTCTTTCTCTGAATCTGCTAAAAGAATTATTCATTTTCTGGAACATCCTTCCTGTCCTGCAGCATCTGTATTCTCACAGTGCTGAATATTTTCCCATCAAATGTTGGTGTAACTTGAGCTATAATCATAGATCTTTACGATGATTTGATAAAGTACTAAAGATGATTCCAAATCAATGAGGGGAAGCTGAGTGAGTGGGATATCAGCCTGTTTGGTAGGCTTATTCTGAAGGCAATTAGAAGTTACTCTCAATGTTCTACATATGAAAATATTGTGAAAATAGAAGTTTTTTTTTTCAGTATTTATTCCTGTGGCAGAATGCATAATTTTCAGATTCTATAAAACCCAATGAAAGATACTAACTAAAGAATACATGGAAGTCTAGGAACACTTCAGTAGGCAGGGTTTGCTGTGAGAGGACCCCTAGAATAAGTAAAGTCAAAGGGAGTACATAGCTATAATCCTAGTGCTCAAGTGAGAAGAGAGATAGGGACAGGAGACTCCCCAGAAGCACGTGTGGCAACCAGAACAAGAGACCCTGCTTCAAACACGATAAAGGGCAAACATGCAGACTCAAGGCTGTCCTCTGTCTTCCATGTGCACACTCTGGCACAAGTATGTCTAAACTCATACATAAAAATATACATACACAAACACATGGGGGGGCGGGGAAGGGAAGGAGAAAAAGATTATAAAAACAATACAGGGAATAGTCAATTTATAGGGAAATACATTTATAATTATTATGGCAAATAACACCAAGTTTATCAGATCCTGTATTTCATAGCTTATAATAGAACTCTTTCCTTTGTTAATGTTAAATGCAGTTCTTTAAAAAAAAAA
>JADRCC010548096.1:0-10843 GCA_019843855.1 Hylomyscus alleni
ATCACTAAGGCATTAAAAAAAGAAAAGAGTTCCATCCATGGCTGGGGTTAGAGAAATACCTAAGTGCTTGAAAACACTTCGGGCTCTCTCTGAGAACCCCAATCCAGATCCCAGCACCCACATCTATGCCCGTAACCCCAAAGGTTCTGATGTTCCTTCTGAGCTACGTGGGCACCTTAACACATGCTTACACACACATACACAAAAAGTCATTTTTAAAAAGGCAAGTCTCTCGTGAGTCCAGAACTCTCCCTGAACCAGCCTCCAAGACAATCTGGGATTCAAAGAGAATTTTCCTCCTCAGAGCGACATGTTCTACCAGGTGTCCTCAGGCACACTGATCACGAGCCTGTTGCCTGCACAGCTGCACACCATTTAAAGTGCTCTCCTACCCCTTCCATCTAATGTCACTCCAAATCATTGTAAAGAGAGCAAATGTAAGAAGCAGTTAGATTTCCAGATATTAATGACCCAGTGTGTGGACAATGCAAAGGGTTCAGCATTCAACAGAATCAAGGAGAGCAAAATGAGTTTGAGAACTCTAGCCAGCCTGGAACCTGCCCTTTGCAAATGCTTAAAAAATTTACTTAAGCTCTCACTTCATTCTAGTGTAAAAGTGAATGCTATTATTTATAATTACCATGCAAATTACATGAAAACTCAACAGGCTTAGCTAAATATATAATAAAGCAGCTAGTGCATAAAGTCTAGGAAAAATTGAGCCCCAGACTATGTTTTTTTCATATTTAAAGATGTTTTATACTACAAATATGTGCTTATGACAAAAGAACAAAGATAAGAATTAACAGTTTTTGTAATTGCTCTTCATGAGTATATATATCTTTATATTTTTACAAGGTATAATAATCTTAACTAAAATTGGACGATATTGAATATATTTTTAAATCTAACTTTTTTATACAATATCTGATTATCAGTTTAGTTTAAACTGTACACTCTATCATCATTTGTTTTTGGTTCTTATGCAAGTCTGGTTTTCGATCCATTGACTAGATGATAACTCATGAATTCAAACAATCAGCTACTGTTAGAAATATTAGTTATTTCCAGTTTTTCCAAGAGCTATGAAAATACTTCCAACCAGATATTTGCCTTCCTCAAGGAATATCTGAATCAAAATATATGCAAATTTCTTGTTAAAAATTTCAGTGTGTGGGTTATTTGGTTCTCTGGAGTCTAACTTCTTGAGTTCTTTGTATATATTGGATATTAGCAAAACTATTCTCAACAATAAAGGAGCCTCTGTTGGAATCACCATCCTGGACCTTAAGCTGTACTACAGAGCAATTGTGATAAAAACTGCATGGTATTGGCACAGTGACAGGCAGGTAGATCAATGGAATAGAATTGAAAACCCAGAAATGTACCCCACAAACCTATGGCCACTTGATCTTTGACAAAGAAGCTAAAAGCATCCAGTGGAAAAAAGACAGCATTTTCAACAAATGGTGCTGGCTCAACTGGTGGTTAGCATGTAGAAGAATGCAAATCAATCCATTCCGATCTCCTTGTACAAAGCTCAAGTCCAAGTGGATCAAGGACCTGGACATAAAACCAGATACACTGAAACTAATAGTAAAGAAAGTGGGGAAGAGCCTTGAGCATATGGGCACAGGGGAAATTTTCCTGAACAGAACACCAATAGCTTATGCTCTAAGATCAAGAATTGACAAATGGGACCTCATGAAATTGCAAAGCTTCTGTCAGGCAAAAGACACTGTCAATAAGACGAAAAGGCAACCAACAAATTGGGAAAAGATCTTTACCAGTCTCTGTACTCTTAAGCAAGTTTTTAAAGACTGCTTTATTGTCTTTCCAACTCTTTACTCGTTCTCATGTCTTGAGTTCTTTCCTCAATGTGAGGAACTTTTATTAGTGGTTAAGGATTTAGCATCAACTCAAGTTGTGCTCTGGTCCTTGAATTTCCTCCTTCTACTTTCTGTGACCATGGAAATTTTTTAAAATTAATTTATTTTTTACACTCCATATTCCATTCCCGCACCCCCATACACCCTCCAACTGCTCCACATCCCACACCTTCTCCCCACCCTCCCTGTCTCCATGTGGGTGCCCCTACCCTACACTCCACCTGACCTCTAGGTTCCCTGAGGTCTCTTGAGAGTTAGGTGCATCATCTCTGAATGAATACAGACCCAGAAGTCCTCTACTGTATGTGTGTAAGAGACTCTCAGGAATCAAAGGGAGTGACCTCAGATGAAATGCCCAACAGTAGAGATGAGGAACTTTATAGAGCCCAGAAGACAGGGAATCAAGTGAGGGATGGGGTTGCCATCTCAGAGACACATCTCTGACCCTGTTTGAAAGAATTACAGGGATGGAGATGGAGAGGAGCCTAAGGAAAAGAAGGTCCAGCGTCAGGCCCAAAGTGGGATCCAGCTCAAGGGGAGTTCCCAAGACCTGACACTATTTCTGAGGCTATGGAGTGCTCACAAAAAGGGACCTAGCATGACTATACTCCGAAAGAGCCAACAAGCAGCTGAAAGAGTCAGATGCAGATATTTGTACCCAACCAATGGACAGAAGCAGCTGACCCCTATTGTTGAATTAGGGAAGACTGGAAGAAGCTGAGGAGAAGGAGGACCAGCAGTCTCTATCAATTTGGACCCCCGAGATCTCTCAAACACTGGACCACCAAACAGACAGCATACACCAGCTGATATGAGACCATAAACAATTTAATAGCCAAAGATTTCATCTCATATCTAAGTTCCAGCAATGACTCCCCTGGCCTAATCCCTGGGAAGAGATTTTTGTTCTGGGATCTTTGTGGGATGAACAATGGTCCCCCAAAATATGTTCCCAGAGAATCTGAGACTGTGCCTTTATTTGAAAAAGAGTATGAAGTTAAGAGTCTTGAGATTAGATCATCCTAATTTTATTTGATTTGTCTAAAGACAAGTATATAACCTAGTAAGAAAAAATGGAAGTCAGATCGAAAAAAACACAGACAACAGAGGGCATGTAAAAATGTGGTAGTCAAGAGCCAAGTATCTTACTTTTCTACTGCCATGAGAAAACACCAGCAACTTATAAAAGAGAACATTTAAATGGGAGCTTGCTTACCATTTCAGAGATGAGTCCAAGACCATCATGGTGAGGAGGGTGGTAGCAGGCAGACATGACACTGGAGCAGTAGCAGAGAGTTCACATCTGATCCACAAGCACAAAGCAGACAGAGACTTCTAGAATAACATAGGATTTTAAAATCTCAAAGCCCACCTCCACTACCATACCTCCTTCAACAATGCCACCCCTCCTAATCCTTACCACACAGTTCTACAAAGTGAGGACCAAGCAATTAAGTACATGAGCCCATGGCAGTGGTGGGAGTGCATTTTTATTCAAACTACTATATCAAGGAATGCCAGAGCTACTAAATATTGAAGAAAAAAAGGGAGGGCTTAAGGATATATATATATATATATATATATATATATATATATATATATATATATAAAATAAATACATATATATGTACTTCTGTCCCTCCATTTCTGGTAATTACTGCAGCCCTTTAAAACCTATACAGTAACCTATTAGAGATCCCTGTTCTGAGTGGTTCTTAGGCACTAAGGAATCCTTTTCAAGCAAGAGTCACAGTTGGTAACCATCATGGTTAGCCTATCTCACTCATTAGGTAAGTATGTATTGAGTACCTACAAGTCTTGATCTAGGTGCTGGATGGAGACAAAAGTGAAGAACATATACTTATTTCCTTTGAGAAACAAACATTAGATAAATAGCCACTATTTGTCTATTTACTACAATAGGCTGAGTATATCGTTTAAGGCCATATAGAGTACCAAGTGTAAAGCTTGCTTGCGCTAATAACTGATGGGGATTTGGAAGACTTAAACAACTGTTACCAACCAGGCACCTGTCAAACTGAATTACCTTGACATCTACTCTAAAGTTAGCTTGTACCTATGCTCATAGCTCTTGGTTGGACTCAGTTCTCTGTCTACCTACTCTGACTTTATTTATGACTAAAACTCAAGGTCATTCTATCTCTAAGTCTCCATGGTCATGCTCAGGGCCAAGTACACAGCTAGTTTTATCATTCGGCCCTGTGTAAGTGACCATCTGAGCCTGTGTGACCTAGGCCCTGTATGACCATTTGAGCCTAGGTTGCATATTCATTTAGATTGGCTTATTTAGCACATATTATTTTCCAGTCTTCGGTCTCTGATGGTTCAAAAACTAGCAAAATATAGATTGTCCTGAAGATGCTTGCCATCTATAATTTGATTCCTTGAGGTGCAATAATAAAATCCTATAGAACAGATAGCTTGTGTAACAGAACTTTTATTTTCTTACCATTCTGGATATAAGTGGAAGAGCAAGGTGCCAGAAGGCTGGGTGTGGTGAAACACTGGGTGGTTGATGATTTCCTTATCTACCTCATGTAGGACAATACATCCTTTTCTCTGAGCCTGCATTCTTTTGGCTCTCCTCTTCCATCGATCAGGATACTAATTACCCCATTATACGAAGGTCTAGTCCTTCTAATCTCACAGAAACTTAATTATCTCCTCAAAGACTCTTTTTCTCCAAATACAATCACAATGCCTCCTAATTGCCTTGGTTGTCTTCCTCTCATTGTAAATAAACACCATGACCAAAGCACCTTGGAGGGAAAAGGATTTGTTTAGTTCACCTTACAACTTACAGTCAACCATGAGAAGAAGTCAGGATAGCAACTCAAGGCAGGAGCCTGAGGCAGGAAACTGGAGCACAAGCCGTGGAGGAATGCCCTTACTTACCCCTCATGGTTTGCACACTTTGCATTCTTATACAACTTTTGACCATCTGTCTGGTGGTGGCACTGCCCATAATAGGCTGGGCCCTTCCTCTTCAATCATTAATATGGAAAATGTCCCATAGGCCAATCTTATGGTGATATTTTACCAGTTGAGGTTCTATCTTCCCAGATGATCCTTGTTTGTGTCAAGTTGACAAAAGCCAACTGTCCTACTAATAAAATATGAAGCTTGATGGAAAGATCATCAGAAGACAGACTACCTCCCAAGACTTCCATCATCCAAGTTAAAAGGGTAACCTAATAACTGCCCTGAAATAGGACAAATACCATAAAGGTGCTGTTACCTCCGTGGTGAAGCATCTCACCCATCCAGGTAGATCTTAAAGAAGACAAGGTATAATTCACAGGGCTGAACGGAGACAAAAAAATCTAAGTGGAGAGAATGATTTTTGCAAAAAATGTAATTAGTATCCTGATCAATGGAAGAGGAGAGCCAAAAGAATGCAGGCTCAGAGAAAAGGGTGTATTGTCCTACGTGAGGTAGATGAGGAGATCATCAACCACCCAGTGTTTCACCAAATCCATCCTCTGGCACCTTGCTCTTCCACTTATATCCAATGGTAAGAAAATAAAAGTTCTGTTACACAAGCTATCTGTTCTATAGGATTTTTATTATTGCACCCCAAGGGATCAAATTATAGATGGCAAGCATCTTCAGGACAATCAATATATATATAAAGCATATAAAACATATAAAGCAACAGCTTCTGTAAGGTGGGTGGCAAATCATTCAGCGTGACCAACAGAAAGAGAAAGTAGCTCTGGGTTCCATGAAGCATCAGGTTCTGTTCTCCTGGAGCCCTTGCCCCTCTATCACAGCCCGCTTGCCATTGCTCTTAACTCCTCTTTCTCCAATCAAAATTCCTATACTGTAAAGAATTTACACGTTTTATATAGCACTTTAGAGGTTGCACACAGTTGTTCCATATGACTTGTCCCTCAGTTGTCCCAGGGGAGGATCCATATTCCTATACGCCTCTTAAGACGAAACTGAGATTCTAAGTGACAACGACAGTTACTGTAGCTGACAAATGTACTGTTAAAAAGACCGGATTTGCCCAAAGTCTCTGTGAGACCTAGCTTAGGGATGGAACCCAGAATCGCCCTTTGCTCTTAACCGCTTCCTTGGTTTGTTTGTTACTTGTGTTCTCTGCTGTTTGTTTCAGATGTCATACTTCTCCAGTCATGCAGCTATGCAGTTACATCTTGACAGAGTTTTCTGGAAATAATATGTTAACCATAAGAAAAAAAGTATCTCTCAGAGAGTAGGAATGTTGGGGTTAAAGTTTTGTTTTATTTTATTTTATTTTATTTTTGCCTAGAAGGCCTGTCAAAGCCCATTGACTCACACATCTGCCTCACAAAGGGGAAACCCAGAGCAAAACCCATGGGGATACTTTGCCAAATTAAAGCACTTCCAAGTCAGGAAATGCCAAGTGATGCTTTTTTTGTGATGTTAACTTACAGACCAAAGTAAACCAAATAGTAATTTACCTCCAGCCTCTCCTGCTTCCCAGAATCCTCCACTGGACCTTTGTGTGTGTTGCCAAGGCAACAGTAACTACTGCCACTCTGGCAATTTTTAGTTTCAATCACAAATTTTGTATTGACTTGGCTGAAAATTTGACACAGAAAGCTTAAAGTCAGTGGAATGCAAAAGGACAAAAGTTCCTCCACGTGTAGCAAGACTCTGGTCCATCATCTTGGGTAAGAATTTCTGTAAAACTCTTCTCTCCTACCTGACTCCCTCATGCAATCAGTGGGGTATAAAATAATTAAAGTTTCTTTCTCATGACTTGGGTGGCAGAGTGAACTTGATAGGGTACAATTCCAACCCTAAATTCTGTCTAAACTTGACTAGTTTGGGCAAGTTCATGCTTCACGCTTATCTACCTTTCCAACCTCATGTTTCTTAGTCTTTCCACATTCTGTTTATTCCAGGAATATGGAATTTACCAGGAACTGAGGAGCATTCACAGAGCACACCATGTTCTTTTCTAACTCTGAGTATTCTATGCAGGGCAGCCCTTCATCCATCTCTCTGCTTAGAGCACAGCTTTGCTCAGCCTTGACTCTGCAGCTAAACAACTCCCTCCTACATGCAACCTATCTACAGTCTTTCAGAAGTCCCAACCACCATGAATCCAGGGCATTTTTCCCCATAAGCTGTGATAGTAAATAATAAAATACCCCAGTCTCTTCCCTCATTTTTATTCAGTGACATCTAGTTAGAACAACTGTGTGCTGATGTAGGTGCTAAGCTCATGATTAACATTATTGTCAAATAAAAACACAATAAACTCTGATTCATAAACACTATTGACGTGATGCATGTACAATGTGTCAAATGCTGTCATGAGAGTTTCTAAATATTTTTCACTTAATTCTACAACTATTCAGTAAAATCCAGCTCCAAATTGCACTGTTCTGTCCTGTCTTCCAAATCTATGCAAGATAATAAATAAATCAACATGCTAAACTAAAAGTAATATACAGTGCTTGATTATCAATGGAAGAGTCATTTGGGCATTAATGCCATGTAGTGGTTGAGTAGCAACGAGTAAAGGTAGGTTGAGGGAAGCTAGGACCAAAGAGTTAACAAAGTAGGGGAATGTGAATTGGAATCGGAGGTCAGAGAGATGCTATGGAGAGACAAAGAGAGATTCTGGAGTTGCAAAGATGAATATACAGAACCCGGAGTCAGCAGGGTGACAGTTTTCAGATGGCCTCATCACTAAGAAAACAATGTAGGAGATTAAAGCAAGTCACATCACTTCCACTCAAAACTCTTCTTTTCCAGTCTCACAGAATCACATGATCCTCTGGCTCCAACTTCTATTTTGCTTCTGATAGTGATCTATGTACATGGAGCATTGTACATTGACTGCTGTCCACAGTAGGAGAAACAATAATGCATACATGGTGAAAATGGGAATTGACCCCGGACTTCCAAGCAGATGCTATCTCAGGACCTTGACAGGCTCAATTTCCGGAGTGGGGAGGAGTCTGGAAATCATTTCCAGATGGCAGGAATGTGAAGAGAAACTGGAAAGTTGTATTGTTACGTGAAAACATCTCTTCTTAAAAGTCAGAGTCGTATGCAAAACTGCTTAAGACATTATATAGAACCCAGCTAAATCATCATCCTATGGTGATTTCTAAAACATGGATTCTGGGGCCCCTCTCCAAAATAGCCTGACTCAGTGGATCTTAATGGAGCTGGACCATCTTCAGTGTCTGCAAGCTCCCAGGCAACGTCACACTGCCATCACTAAGAAGAGTGCTAAACTGCAAGCTGCATCCAGTCTCAGATGTCCTGCTTGGTATCTTGATCACAACACCTAAAGAAGGGGAATGAGCACAGGAGACAGCACCTCAAATCCTGGTCCTACCAATCCACTTACCATTTACTTTGGTGAGTCTCTTGGGAAATGCATTTCAGAATAAAAGATATAGGACATCAGACCTCTAAAAGAAAGCTTTTACATCCCAATGTCAACATAGAAAGTGTTCAAGAAGCTAAAAGGGTACACATATACTCTGTTGTAAATCAGAGAGCCCCAGACATTCAAGATGAGATGGAAAAGTGGATGAGTAAAGGACCTAATATATTTTGGCATAGAAAAGTAAAGACCAAACCGTGGCTCACTAACAATCTTCCACACGAGAGCAGAACTTCTGGGAAGGTGGTGAACAGCTGCTCTCTGTTCCCAGCGTGGCTCAGCTAATAGAACCTGAGCTTTCAAAACAGCAGGCAGGGTTGAAGTAGAGAGGGAACTCTGGTACCTACCAGCTGTGAAAGGGAGGTGTTGATTGTCATGGGACCCACCATCTTTCGGAACTCTAAATCAGATAACTGATGGGCTCTCTGTGTTCAGGGGCCCACCCTGTTAGTGTTTCTCAAAGTGAAGAAGGTGTGCATGCTTCAGAGACACATGGTAGTATATGACTGTGGACAGTAAATGATATGAACATTTGCTTTTTATCTCAGTTCTCTTTAATCCTTGTGTGTGTCAAGGAGAAAGTCTCCCTGATGTGCTGACATTTTTGACCCTGTAACCCTTGCCTACTGCCTCTTTAATGGATACAGAGAAGACCTAAGTTGGATGATGTGCAGCAGATGGCAGGTTGGTCAGCATTGTGTTACTTGAGGATGTTTTTTATGGTTTCCTTTATGACACATGATACTAGCTTTCTGTTCAACAGAGAAACAGTAATTTTCCTTTTTAGGCCATAGTCCATGGAATTGTAGAGAATGTAAAGTAAGGGTACTGATAGGTGATGGCCACAACAAAAACTGTGCAGATGGTCCCTAGAAGGATGACATTTTAGAAACAGTGATCAAGTCTAAGCCTCTCCTTTCTACACGAGGCTTGAAAAGTTTGAAGACATCCTTACTTTCATTCAATGCACACCCGTGGAATTTAGTGGCTAAAGATGGGCTTGCCCAGGAGATGGGGATTGAGCTTGTTGATTATATAAGGTGCATCTGTCACAGTCCCCACTCAAGAACAGTGTCTGGCCAACTTCAGGCTGTGGTACATAGACTTGCCTGAAAGGAGACAGTCCTTACGCATAATACTACTTGTCCACAAAGCAAAATGTCACATAGGACCATACTTCAGGAAGCGCTACACTGTCTTTATACTTATAAAAGTATAAAGGACATAATACCATATTCTACTGCTACTTCTTCTAATCCTCATAATAATGGTTTAGCAGCCGAAAACCAACATCAATTTTCTCATTGACTGTATGCTAATTTAAACAAAACAAATTCACTTAAATGTAACTGTAAATTTCTTCTCTCTTTTTTTATTAGCCATTTTCTTTATTTACTTTTCAAATGATATCTCCTTTCCCAGTTTCCCCTCCTGAAAAAACAAAAACCCTGTTCCCTCCCCTCTACCCCTACTCACCAACCCACCCTCTCCCACTTCCTGGTCCTGATATCCTCTCTACACTGGAGCATAGAACTTTCACAAGACCAAGGGCCTCTCCTCCCATTGATAACTGACTAGGCCATCCTCTGATACATATGCAGCTGGAGCCATGAATCCCACCATGTGTACTCTTTGGTTGATAGTTTTGTCTCTGGGAGCTCTGAGGGTACTAGTTAGTTCATATTGTTGTTCATCCTAACAAGCTCCTTGGGTCCTTTCTCTAGCTCCTTTACTGAGGACCCTGTACTCAGTCCAATGGATGGCTGAGCCGCTACTTCTGTATTAGTTGGACACTGTCAGAGTCTCTTAGGAGACAGCTATATCAGGCTCTTGTCAGCAAGCACTTGCTGGCATCCAAAATAGTGTCTGGGTTTGGTGATTGAATATGGGAAGGATTCCCAGGTGGAGCAGTCTCTGGATTGTCCTTCCTTTAGTCTCTGCTCCACATTTTGTCTCTGCAACTCCTCCCATGAGTATTTTGCTCCCCCTTTTAAGAAAGATCGAAGTATCCACACTTTGGTCTTCCTTCTTCTTGAGTTTCTTGTGGTTTGTGGATTGTATTCCGAGCTTCTGGGCTAATAACCACTTATCAGTGAGTGCATACCATGTGTGTTCTTTTGTGATTGTGTTACTTCACTCAGGATGATATCTTCCAGATCCATCCATTTGCCTAAGAATTTCATAAATTCACTGTTTTTAATAGCTGAGTAGTACTCCATTGTGTAAATATACCATATTTTTTGTATCTACTTCTCTGTTGAGGAACATCTGGGTTGTTTCCAGTTTCTGGCTATTATAAATAAGGCTGCTATGAACATAGTGGAGCATGTGCCCTTATTACATGTTGAACCATCTTCTGGGTATATGCCCAGGAGTGCTATATCTGGGTCCTCTGATGGGATTGCAAGCTGGTGCTGGTATAACCACTCTGGAAATCAGTTTGGCAGTTCCCCTTCCCCTTCCCCTTCCCCTTCCCCTTCCCCTTCCCCTTCCCCTTCCCCTTCCCCTTCCCCTTCCCCTTCCCCTTCCCCTTCCC
>JADRCC010548108.1:0-11569 GCA_019843855.1 Hylomyscus alleni
CCCATTCCCACACACATTTAGTTAGAACGCAAATCTTTCAAAATAAATAAGTAGTAGGGAGATATGAGTAATGGTGCCCAGTAAGAGTGATGTGAGCACTCCAGGAGTACCCTTGACACAGAAGTGTCCGTGTTAGCACTGCCGGGTTTTCAGAGTCCAAGGATGGAGCCAATTTACAGGATTGGTTTGCAAAGAGAGCCTCGACTCTTTCTTAGAAGTGATGACTTGAGAGCTCCTTTGGAGATTCCTGAGGGGAGCACAGTTGGTTCATTATACCATGACCGAATGAATGGTTCTCTGTCAGGGAAGGTTGTCATCTTCTACTGAGCATAGTTTCTGGAGGGACACACAGGGAGTACGGAGAGAGGGAGGGCATCCCTGCTTAGCCAGCCAGATCAGCCTAATCAACCCTGGTGATCAGTAGAGTGACAGATGGCACAGTAAGGGACACAGGAGTCAGCAACAGCCACACAAAGGAGCTATGAGCAGTGGCGAGTGGGCAGAGGAAACCCCATGCCCAGAGACATAGAGGCATTGGAATGCTAGATGTACCCTAGAAAGGAGAGGAGAATGTGAGGTCAAGAGGTACTGAACAGGTAGGCAGGGTCCAGTTATGGTCCTTGAATGTCATGCCAAAGAGCTGAGACTTGTGTCCTCAAAGCCTGGGAAGCTGTCACTTTTGAATAGAAGAATGCTGTGGGAAAGGTAATCGAGCTGGCAGGACAGAAATCTGATGAGGGCTGGCACGGTCTTTGGTAACTGGACTCTGGTTTTTCTCCTTGGCTTTTGTCTACTCCTAATACAATGAAAGTGGTGCATGCTAAGCCAGGATAATGTGACCACCCAAGAGCTCTGATGGTCAAGGTGACATTGATGCTGGCTCTAGCTTAGAAAGCAGCAGGGAGGTCTGTGTTTGGTGAGGATGGCAGTTTTCCCTCGTTCAGACAGCACTAGAGCTCAGCTGTTCATTCAGAACCCTTCTGCCCTCTGCCCTCTGCCCTCTGCCCTTCCATGGTTCAGTTGTTTTACATTTTCTAGACATTTGAGTGCTTAAGGTAGGAAAACTATTCACCAGAAAATGATTAAGATACGGTTCCCGTCCTCAAGGCGCTTCTGTAGTTGGGGGAACATGTGTCTAAAAAGAACTTTGCACAAGGGCAAGGAATGGCAAATATTGCAAGGAGAGCCATTGTTTGTGGGGCCTCTGAACAGATGCTGATTGGCTGCTGTCTGGGGTGAGAAACGAGGGTGGAGCTAGGACTGTCCAGGACCTAGGATGAACTCCTGGTCATTTGCACTGGGATAGAGCTGAGAGGGGAGCCTGTGTTAAAGGGTGTGGAATGTGGGGTGGGGCTTAAGGGAATTGAAGCTGGAAGAATTCTGTTGGTTCTGGAAAGTCATTCAGAGATTCTGATGTGAAAGTGTCGATGTAAGTGCTATGGTTTCATTGGGAGCTAAATATGTCGGTGCTGTACTGGATGGGCTGTGGCGGGTAGCATGGGGGAAGGCACACAGACTAGAGTCACTGAGATCAATTCTTCAGTAGAATATGGGCCCAAATCAGGCAGCAAAAGAACAATACTGTAAAGAAGTGGGATTGGCAGAGCAGGGCAGATGAAAGGGTTGTGCTTAGGTATGCATAGAAGCAGAAGCAAAATACTGTCGTTATTAGAATGGGAACAGCAAGAGGAAAGGACAGCCAGCCAGAGAGAGTGACAGCGAGCAGGGAAGGAAAAGCATCCAGGTTTGGAGTCAGAGGACCCCAGTTTACACTGCAACCCCTCCACAGCCCCCCAGCTCCGAGGGTCTGGTTTCTGTTTACTGTTTGTCTTCTCCCTCTATTCCCTATTTTTGTTTGTCAAAGGGGAACCTCACATTTATGATCCTCCTGCCTCATCCTCTCAAGTGCTGGAATTGTCAAGCTGTTTACTTCACTATTAAAGGCAACAGCTCAGCCTGCCTTGCAGGGTTACAGGGAGCTTACAGTGCTTTATTGACGCTGAACATATGTGTGTGCCACTGCATAGAGGATGGGTGGGCGAGTCTGAGAATCAGATTTCTAGGGGTTCTCACGTAGGCTGCTGGATTCCATGTGGAGCTTAGAGGGGTTGTCAGGTCTAATCGTGACAGTTGAGGCCATAGAAAGAGATAGCTAAAGGGAAAGATTGGAGGAAGAAGAGGGTCTTTGGTAGGTGGATTGGCAGAGGCTGGCATTCAGGGGGATGGAGCAGGAGAGACATCAAGAGATCTCTGGCAGAATGGTGGGCAGGGTTGTAGCCTGTCGATGTTTGGTGACAGCAGCTCCTCTAGTTGTGGTCAGTTCAAAGCACGAATGTCAGCAAGGGTTGACTTATCTTCTGAGTTCCTAGGCGATCACGAGAGTTGAAGAGACAGTTGGTAGTGCAGAATGTGAGCAGAGACAATAACAGAGGAATGGCTTTCCTTTCCTTGGAATAGATGCGCTTGCTTTAGGGAACTTGAGAGGGAGGAGGAAGAGCAACAGGCTTGGCCTGGCAAGGTGCCTGGTTGGTGAAAGAGAAGAGGGTACCCTGCTGTGGGGTTCCTTACAAGGAGCCGAGAGAGGGGCCTAGGGAGTGGCGGACACCGAACCCCGTGCTACACGGAAGCCCCTGAGCGTTGGAAGCTAGTTGCTCAGTCTTTTCCTGGCTTCCTTCATGCCCTGAGCTCCAATTCTTTTTCCAGCTGGTGGCTGGATACAGTACCTGAGCCATCCTAATTTTTTACTGTCTCTGAGGCATACCCTCATCTCCCTCCATCTTCTTGCCCTCCTTGTTGCCTAGGGCATTGGAATCCTTCCCTTGCTGGGTTCCTGCTTCTGGCCTCTTGCTTATTCCTAGAAGGTCTTCCAGCCCATCCTGCTCTGACCATGTTGTTGTCCTGCCTGACCCCTGCGTTTGCTGCAATCTGGTGTCATACCAGCCTCCATTTTGCTGTCATCCCCAACACCGTCTGTTCCTCACACACCGTGCCTGTTCCCAGTCCCTGACTGCTCATGGTCTGCCACACTTCTGGCTTTGCTGCTTTGGTGTGATGTCTTTTCTCTACATGCTCAACTACTAAACACCCAGTTTGCAGTCAGCACACCATAGCTTCCCTCCACATCACTAGACCCTTCTTCACATTCTCCTCCTTCAGCTCTACAGGGTAGTGTGCCAATGAAATTGAGATTAATTAATGTCTTTGTTTCTCCCTTGGGGCTCTGAACTCACTGAGGACACCTATATTCCCAGCACACAGTATGAAGCTTGGCATAACTTCAAGGAGAGGCTCAGTGACTTGTGAATGAATGTACCTAGTGCCCAGATACAAGAGGAAGCTGTGGCCCTGCTACATTAACTCCGTGTGTGCCTGAGTTGTTGCTGTTTTTCTGCAGTGCCAGGAGGGGGTCTGTTTAGGTAGAGTTGGCTGGCTGGTTGGTCAGGACTCCCTCTCCTGCTGATGTCTGGGCTCTTGTCATCAGATGGGACTGAGTATGGGCTGAGTGAAGCTGACATGGAGGCCTCCTACGCCACAGTGAAGAGCATGGCCGAGCAGATAGAGGCTGACGTCATCCTCTTACGAGAACGTCAAGAAGCGGGTGGCCGTGTGCGTGATTACCTAGTCAGGAAACGCGTCGGAGACAACGACTTCCTGGAGGTCAGGTAAGGTCTCAGAACACTTCCAGGGGCCCTGATACATGACTTGGGGTCATCACAGAGAATGTGATAGAGGCTGTGACACTTGCCTATCAGCTCTGCCTCTACCTAAAATGGGAAAGTACAAGGACCTATGGTCTTGGTGATTCTGCTCTTTGTTTCCGAGTTCCATCTCTGGGTATTTCATCTGGGATGTGTGGGAAAAGGCCCAGCCATGCACTCTGTGGCCACCCTGTACCTCTGTTCAGTTTACTGTCTGCTTGGATGCTAGAAGTCAGGATCTGGGGGGATACTTTGTGCCTGCCCTCCATAACTCTGGGGGTGTTCTCAAAGCAAGGCTTAGGGTTGTTGGTGTTAAAGGAGCCAGGACTCCTGACTAACTCTGTATTCCTTGGGTATAGCTCCAGGAACATCCCCTACTGTGTTCATCCTGAATAGAGAAGCCTTGAGCCAGGGTGCTGGGGTGAGCCTCAGGGTCCAGGCTCTGGCTGAGTAGTCTTTTCAGGAACTAGCTCTCACATCAGGTTCCTGTCCACGCAGGGTGGCAGTGGTGGGCAACGTGGATGCTGGCAAAAGCACACTCCTGGGAGTCCTAACACATGGGGAACTGGACAATGGCCGTGGCTTTGCCCGCCAAAAACTCTTTCGCCACAAACATGAGATTGAATCTGGTCGAACCAGCAGTGTGGGCAATGACATTCTGGGCTTTGACAGTGAAGGCAATGTAGTGAACAAGCCAGACAGCCATGGTGGCAGCCTCGAATGGACAAAGATCTGTGAGAAGTCCTCTAAAGTGATCACCTTCATTGACTTGGCTGGCCACGAGAAGTACCTTAAGACCACTGTTTTTGGCATGACTGGCCATTTGCCTGACTTCTGCATGCTCATGGTAAGTGTGGGCTTCCCCCACAAGGGAATCTGGGGATGCTATGCAAGTGTTTGGGACCCTTCTGGAACCAGGCCCTGCTGGTGGGGGCAAGTTTGTGGTCTCAGGGAGCCCTTGTCCTCTGAGCTCTGTGGTCTTCTCTACAGGCAAACCTTGCCCTTTCTGCTGTGTTTAGAGCAGAGGGCCCTCAGTACAAAGCACATTGTCTCGCAGAGTTCCGTTTTGGATAGGCATAGAGGCTTTCTTATTCTGTGCCTTCAGAATGTTTTCTCCTTCACCTTGGGGTCTTGCAGAGGGTGGCCCCATATGGCACTCTGAGATCAACCTGGGGAAGAAAAGGGCACCTCACATTGGGAACCAAGGGCAGCAGTCAGCAGGGCCTACGAAGGAGATGTGGCAGCCATTATACAGCTCTTTTTTGGGAAGCTGCTATAGGCCTGGCCCTGTGCTCAGCTGGTGGCATGCACAGTGGGAAGTAGGCCACCCTGGTCCTGGGGCTCCCAGCGAGCTTGTGACTGGCTGCTTGAGCAGCTCATCATGTAGCATCACTTCAGAGGAGAATGGCAGAGGCTTGGATTTTTGCCATGTGCGCATGTGCTCTGCTTGGCTCCTGTACCTTTTCAGGGAGCTGGAGGGAGGAAGAGTGTGCGCATTCCTGTCACAAGGCCCTCCTGCTTCCTCAGCTGCCTGGAAGCCCGGGCTAATTACTGTCCCTAGGAAGCTTGCCCAAGTCACCCCACAAACTGGTTCTTAGCAAGCCTCAGACTGGAGAGGAGAGGGAGCAGCGTGTGCTCTAGGGCCACCCAGCCCTCTGCCTGCTCTTCCTGGGGTTGCAGCGGCTACTCTCAAAGACTGAGCAACGCTGCCATACCAGAAGGCATCTTGAAGTCCATAGGGGCCATGGGGCTGTGGCTATTAGGAAGAATTTGGAGGGTGAGGAAGATGTTTTAGTGAGTAAACTTGGCAGAGAGTGATGCTTGGCAAGCCTGGTGACCCGAGTTTGATCCCAGCACCCACATAAAGGTAGGAGAGAACTGATTGTATCTAGTCATCTTCTGACCTGCTACATTTGTGATCTCTACATGCACACACATACCAATAATAATTTTAAATTTTTAAATCTCCTTAATTTTATGTGTCTGGGTATTTTGCCTGCATGTATGTCTGTGTACCACATATGTCCAAATCCACAGAGGTCAGAAGTAGGTGTCAGATTCCTCAAAGACTAGATTATAGACCGTTGTGGGCTGCCTTGTGGATACTGGGAATTGAACCTGGGTCCTCTGGAAGAGCCGCCAGTACTCTTTTTAACTGCTAAACCATCTCTTCAGCCAGTAGTAGTAGTAGTAGTAGTAGTAGTAATTTTTTTAAAATCCTATCCTGAATGTATTTTTAATTTTAATTTACAATTTTATTTTTGATTTTTCAAGACAGGGTTTCTCTGTATAGCCCTGGCTGTCCTAGAACTAGCTCCATGGACCAGGCTGACCTCAAATTCAGAGACCACCTGCCTCTGCCTCCTAAGTGCTGGGATTAAAGGCCTGTGCCACCACCCTGGCTATGTTTTTCTAAACATGAAGGATTTAGGAACCAACATTTTCTTCCTCTTTTGTTTGCGTTATAATAAACTAGCATGTAGGATAACTGTACAATGGTGAGCTCCAGTATATTCCACTGTGTACAGAGTGCACCACATGAGCTATCTAGCATCTCTGGAGAGACATGCTCCTATTGGACCATAGCATAGTGCATCTCCTCGTCAAGGCTTTACTTAAGAGACTCACGTTCTTCAGACAATAAAAAGCCCTTTTTAGCTGAGCTGTAATGACAATGATGGGATAATCTGTACCCCAAACCACATTTTCCTGTCTGAGTTGTAGGCCATCATCCATTTATTAAACTTATTTAGACAGTAGTATAACTTTAATAATTTCAAACTTTTTTTATTTTTTTATTTTTTTTTAATTTTTTTTTTTTTGGTTTTTGGTTTTTCGAGACAGGATTTCTCTGTTTAGCCCTGGCTGTCCTGGAACTCACTCTGTAGACCAGGCTGGCCTCAAACTCAGAAATCCATCTGCCTCTGCCTCCCAAGTGCTGGGATTAAAGGCGTGCGCCACCACTACCCGGCTGCAAACTTTTTTTTAAAAGATCCATTTATTTATTTTATGCATATGAGCACACACTATAACTGTACAGATAGTTGTGAGCCTTCATCTGATTGTTGGAACTGTAGCTGTCTTTAGACACACCAGAAGAGGGCATCAGATCTCATTCCAGGTAGTTGGTTGCTGGGATTTGAACTCAGGACCTTCAGAAGAGCAGTCAGTTCTCTTACCCGCTGAACCATCTCACCAGCCCTTTTTTGTTTTTGTTTTTGAGGCAAGGTTTCTCTGTATAGCCCTGACTGTCTGGGAACTCACTCTGTAGACTAGACTGGCCTTGAACTCAGAAATCCGCCTACCTCTGCCTCCCAAGTGCTGGGATTAAAGGCGTGCGCCTCCACTGCCCGGCTTCAAACTTTATTTTTAATAATGGTTCTTAAACAGTTTAACCTCTCACCTACCAGAGGTAGTAGAAAAGAAAGGATGAAGGGTGGGGGCCTGGGGGAGTGGACCTGTTTGGAAAGGTTCTTGGGAACGACCCTAGTCTGCGTTGTCTGGGAATCGGCAGTTCAGTTCACAGGTCAGCAGGCAGGGGCAGCTCAAACCACTCATAAACACTTCAGAAATACACCAGCAGTCCAGTTCGGTAGAGTCAGGTTAGCAACAGTGGTGACATGACCTAGCAGAGACAGCCAGGCCTCAGCCTCCGCTCCAGTCATCAGGAGAGTCCAGGAGAAACACCAGGAGAAGCCGTGCCTCTCTCAGAGAAGCAAAGATCAGTGAAGACATGAGCCCCACAAGCTTTGCACAGCTAGCTGTACCAGCAAGCCAAGCTCTCTCCATCACTGCGTGGAGTCCTATTTATACCTTCCAAACACCACGTGTTCTCCACAAACCTTGCCTCAGCTCAGGTCTTACCTCAGTGTGTGCATCCAGTTAGCCAGGTCCTCGGAAGTGGCAAGAAACTGCAGCACACCACCAGAGGTTTTTTGGTGCATTTCACTCTATGGAGTCCTGACAAATGCAGCTCAACTATGCATGCAGGTCGTTAGCAAAGAATCCTTCATCGTGTGTCCTTTCACGTGCTTGCTTTAGCAGAACATCCTTTCTTGTGTCTGCTCCAGTGAAATGTTCCTTCTTAAAGGCCTTAGGCTTTCACACCTGTGTCCACTTTAATGAAATGTTCCTTCACGTGTTTTCCCCAGCAAAACAGCATCCAGCTGGCTTTACAGAAAACCCTCAAGTTTCAACTTCACAGCAGAGAAATAACTGAGCATGCTGATGGTTCATGCCTAGAATCCCAGCCCTTGGAAGGTAGAGGCAGGAGGATCATGGCTTTGAGGCCAGCCTGGGATACATACTACTACTGTTTCTTTTTCTGGAAACTCCCCTGCAGGCTGTGGGAGCAAGTAAAAGCTACACAGTGGAGGCGTCCTGCCATGTTCAAAGTGCCTCACAGGCACAGGGTGGCAGTGCCTCTCTTAATTCTACTTTAGTAAGCATTCGCTTGCATAGTACACAAAGAAAAAGCAGTGAGGAGGGCCAGTGGCTCGGTGGCTGAAGGTATCTGCTACGTAGCCTGACACCCTGGAATCATCCCTCGAAGAAACAACTCCCACAAGTGGTCCTCCATTCTCCAGACACCATGGTGGCATGCCTCACCCCTCCCGGGGCCCACCCCACCTATGCGAGTGTACACAATCATCCCTCACCATTTTTTTTTTTTTTTGAGATGGTTTTACTATGTAACCCTTGCTAATTTGGAACTTGCTGTGTAGAATAGGCTAGTCTCAAATTCACAGAGATCCACCTGCCTCTCTGCCTGTCTCCCAAGTGCTGGGATTAAAAGTGTGTGTCTCCATGCCCAACATAAATATGATTTTTTTAAAACAGCAGCAGAGAGCATGTCCCTTTGTTTCCTGGCTGAGGCAGCCATTAGCTTTAATTTCTTGTGTTCCCTCCAGAGACACTTTTTTTTTAAGGTTTATTTTTTTATTTTTTGTTTATAAACATTTTGTCTGCATGCTTGTATTTGTACCATGTGCGTGGTAGCCTTGGGCCATAAGAGAGATAGGATCTCTTGGAACTGGAGTTTTTGATGGTTGTGAGCCACCATGTAGGTACTGGGAACTAAACCTGGGTCCTGTGGAAGAGCAGTCAGTGCTCTTAACCCCTGAGCCATCTCTCCAGCCTGAGAACCAGTGTGCTCATCCCGACAAGCATCCCACGTCGAAGCATCAGGTGGCCAGCTAGTGATGGTCATCGTTCCTCGCAGACCAGGCAGTGTGCCGTGCGTGCTTGCGCTTCCCAGACTGTTGGAATTGTCTCTTATTGTTTGTAGGACTCCTCTGGGTTTTTTGCTGTTGGTGATTCGAGTCTTTGTTTGCTTGGTCTGTTTTTTGCAGTACTGAGAACTGAGCCTTGGGTCTGTGGTGCTAGGCACAGTTCACCTCTAAGCTCCACCCCAGCCTTTTGTTGCCTTTTTTTCTTTTTCTTTCTAGACAGGGTGTCGTCGGGTTTCCCATGCTGGTCCAGAAGGTTCTCTGTAGCCCAAGCAGGCCTCAAGCTCAGGTTTCTACAGCTGGGGCTGCAAGCTTTGTCATGTGCTTTTCAGGTGTAAGTTGCCATCGCCAGGCATCAGTCATTTTACTGATGTGCCCAGCCCGGCTTTCACCAGCAGGTGGTTCACTGACCACCTGACCGCCCGGCAGTCTCCCCCTTGTTCTGACAGTTCCTTTCTGTTGCGGCAGGTGGGCAGCAATGCTGGCATCGTGGGAATGACCAAGGAGCACCTGGGCTTGGCGTTGGCACTCAATGTACCTGTGTTTGTGGTTGTCACCAAGATTGACATGTGTCCTGCCAACATCCTTCAAGGTAAGTGAAGCCTCCAGCTGCAGCAGCTTCTCCAGGGCGGACTGCTTCAGGGCCTCAGACAGCACCTTCCGCATCCTCACCTGTGCTGGATTAGCCTCGTGTTTGTCAGCCAGAGTCTGTTACCTCTTCCTCCCCTCTTTAGCTCTTGACAACAATTTCTCTCTGTCCTTTTCCCTCCTGCTTCCAAGTACAGGATCTATGGAATCTCTAGTCTGCCACCCCTTCCCCCACATCTTTTATGTCCCCAGCAGCAGGCCTTGGGCATTGGGCTGTACCATTGAAGCAGGATGTGTATGGAGGAATTTGGGCAAAGAGTCTGGTGACCTTTAGCTACCAAAGCTTCCACACACACAGGCCTTGGGACTAGGCTTCTGCATCTCTCCTCTTCCTTGGTGCTGCAAGTCGAATGGACCCATTAGAAGTTCTCGGAAGAATGGTCTCTGCAGCCTCGCGATAGTAGAGCACTTTTAATCCCCACACTCAGGAGGCAGAGGCAGTTGGATCTCTTGAGAGTTCTGTGCTAGCCTGGCCTACAGAGTGAGTTCTAGGACAGCCAGGGATATACAGAGAAACTCTGTCTCAAACAAAATAAAAAACAAAAGGGTCTTGCTGATTTGTGAATGCCCAGGCTATTCTTGAGATGAGACCTTCCAGGAAGCAGAGCATTGTGGGAAAGAACATCGTCCTTGGGAGCCCAAGTCACTTGTCTGTGTGTCTAGACTCATGACCTTAGAGAAGAGACCCATGTGGCTCTCTGTGTGCTGGCGGCATGTGCTCACCCGCCTTTGATCACCTGTTTTGCTTCTCCAGGCATTGTGGCATTTGACACTGGTCCGTCGGTCTGTCTGCCTGTCTCCTGCTTGCATCAGTATTGAGTGCACCTGTCTTACTCTGGAAGTCTGGCCAGAGAGAAGGCTGTGTCCCCTAATTCTGTTCCATTTCACCCTTTAAGAAACCCTGAAGCTGCTACAGCGCCTGCTGAAGTCACCAGGCTGCCGCAAGATCCCTGTCTTGGTGCAGAGCAAAGATGATGTGATTGTCACAGCCTCCAACTTCAGCTCCGAGAGGTAATAGGGGCAGGACTAAAGGGTGGAGAAGCACCTGCTTCTAAGCAGGCGCCCTTGCCAGCCCAGTCAAAGGGGCCAGAAGCAGCCAGTAGGCATGAGGTCTCATGGGCATGGTTGGGAGAAGTAGAAGATTGTGTTTGCAGTCTCCTAGGCTAGCAGTGTTGTTTGGAGCCAGTATCATGTGGCCTCCTCGGTTAGAGTCCGTCCTCACCTAGGAAGTGGGGATGTTACTAACTTCCTGGACTAGCCAGGGTCTCTAGAAGCACAGAACCAATGGAATGAATATATACCACATGGGATATGTTGGGTTGGATTACATGCTACAGGATGAATCGTCTGACAGTGGCTGTCTGCTTGATGGAGAGGCTGAGAACTAGATAGCTGCTACATCCACAAGGCACAAGGCTGGATGCATCCTAGATTCCAGTCTGGAGCTGAAGGCCTCAAGGATACTGGAGAGCTGCTGGTCTTTAGTCCATGTTGCAAGGTCAAAGAAACTGCGTTGTGATGTCAGCGAAGGAAGACAGCCATGGCAGCTGTAGCAATAGGTGCCCTCACTAGCAAGGAGCAAGCACGGGCAGGCAAAGACAGTGCTGCTTCTCCCTTAGACCTTTTTGTTTGTTTTTACTTTGTTTTCTTTTTTGTTTGTTTGCTTTTTTTCAAGATAGAGTCTCTCTACAAAGCCCTGGCTGTCCTGCAACTCACTTTGTAGACCAGGCTGGCCTTGACATCAGATCTTGAACTCTGCCTCCAGAGTGCTAGAATTAAGACATATGCCACCATGCCTAGCCTTCTCTCTTCGACTCCTTTGTATCTGGGCTCAGTGCTCTGAACTGACCGCTCCTAGAGGAATTGCCATCACCAAGCATTACTAGGGGCTCCCATCATTCTACATAGCCACAACCCCGCCCACCTTGGGAGGAGCTTCTTCCCAGAAATAGCCTCAACTCCACCCGGATGCTTGTTTCTCAGTTGATTCTAGAT